>CANTUT010001333.1:0-32303 GCA_947687605.1 Reutealis trisperma
ATATATATATATATATATATATATATATATATATATATATATATATATATATATATAGATAGATATATATATATATATATATATATATATATATATATATATATATATATATATATATATATATATATATATATATATATATATATATATATATATATATGTATGTATACATATATATATATGTATATATATATATATGTATATATATATATATGTATATATATATATATCTATCTATCTATATATATATATATATATATATATATATATATATATATATATATATATATATATATATATATAGATATATGTATATATTTAGATATATGTATATATATAGATATATATATATATGTATATATATAGATATATATATATATGTATATATATAGATATATATATATATATATATATATATATATATATATATATATATATATATATATATATATATATATATATATATATATATATATATATATATATACATATATATATATATATATATATATATATATATATATATATATATATATATATATATATATATATATATATATTAAATTGGTTCTAGTTTTGGTTCTTTGATTCGGGACAGTTTGTTATGGTTCTTGATACAGATAATTACTAATCTCCAGAGCCGTACCCAAAAATAATTTTAGGATGATTCGGTTCAGAGAAAGTCAAATGGTCAATGAATATTTTCGATTTGAATTTTCGTTAAAGTTTGGTATCTCTGAATGTCATGCTCAGTCCTACTCTCATCTTCTCTCAAAGGAGCACACATAAGCCTGCCCTCTAAGACCTCAAACTCCCTCTTTCTAGTCACATTCTCATTTTCTTCCTCTCTTGCCTATCTTCTCTCCCGATCTATCTCACTCATCAGAGCACAGACCACAAAAGCCTCTCACCTCTCAAGGACTCACGTCTGACCCCTAACCTTCATCGCCTATCATAGAAATTTCATATTGATTCTCTTCTTATTGCCATTTTTATTGATTGATCTCAAGGTTTCTTTCAAGATTTGATAAATCAAAGTAGGTGTGGTTCTCATTTGATTTATTTGATATAAATAGGTCTAGAACAATTTTTGGTGTTTAATGATTTAAGAAATTTCTATCTTTTGATTCTTGATTTTGACTTTGTGTAAGGCTTGGGTAAGTTTTGCTTTGATGCATATTGTGGTACTCTTGTCTCCACTTATTAATGATGAGTCTAATCTAATTTATGGGTTTGTTTTTGTTTCTTTTTGTCGAATAATGATCTAAACTATATTTACATCCTTCAGTGTTCAATTTCTCATTTCTTAATATGTTCCAATTTGGGTTTGTTTGCATGGCGTTGTGAACATATAGGTCTAGTATATTAGAGTTATTGGGATTTAGTTTGAAATTGGGTCTAGTTCTTCTTCATTGGATTTCTCAATCATTCTATTTGGTGGATTGATATTGCCTCTTTGTTTTCTTTTGGACTTGTTCTTGCTTGATTATTTGCTTTCTTTAAAATTTATGAATTGGTGTTAGTACCTAAAAGACCGATGGGTTTTGGTTTAATCAATATTCACAGAGGGATACAATTTTGGTTTGGACACATATGTTGTTTTAGATATGAATGATCTATTGATTATTTCCATATATTGATTTTGGGTTTGGTTCTCCGTAATGCCTTTCTGGTTATTGTTGTTATGGTTGTTATGATCATAGAGATTTGGTGCAAATGTGGCTCTTAATCCCATATTATTGTGAAATTGTTTTGTTTCTTTGTTTCAATGATTCTAAAGTGATTCATTTCAATTGGGGATGGAAGTTATGATTGGTTTTACCATGATTTGAGTCACTTTTGGTGTTTGAAAACCAGGGACATTGGGTTTGTTTTTTATGTTTAAAATCCATCTATTCATACCGAATCATTTTAAATGGGTCTGGTGGATATTCCTTTGAGACTTTGTCAGTTTTGATTATTGGTTTTGGTTGGTATTGTAAGAAAATGGATTTGGTTACATCTTTACCTATGAATCTATTTATGTCTTTGGTCAATGAACTTGGTTTGCAACATACAGAATCTAAAAGAAGTTGTAGAAAAATTGTAATGAGATTTTTATTTTAAATATGAAAAGATGATTAGTTCAATTGCTTTTTAAATATCTAAATATGGGATTAAAGTTCTAAGGTTCAAATTTGTGATTTAGGGGGTTTTGTTTCCTTTATTGTTAATAATAATTTGGTTTCTCTACTTGGCAGGGTCTAAAATAGGGAATTTTGAGATACATTTTTCAATTTATCTTTACCTTTACTTTTAGCTTTTATATTTTTGTTGTTCGGGTTTGCAATAATTTAATTCTATATTCTACTTTTATTTACATATGAATATATGACTTATAAAAAAAAAGAGAAAAATGAAAAATAAAATAAAATATTTCATTGCACTTCACAATGCACACAAAGTCTCAGTTCATGGATGCTGATGATCAAATAATGGTGATTTGACGAGCCAGTCTTTCTATCACCATTACTCTTAAGGTTTTCAATAGTCACTTCTAGCAGGCATTATACAAAGGAAGAAGACAACTAAGCATGATCCTAATAAAATCAAAGAAATTAATTGATGGAAATTGAAAGGTAATTTAATTTGGGTGTAATTTGATAATATAAAACAATAGGTTGTTTTTGAATGATTTACAAATTTTTATTTAAAAAACAATTATTTTTTTTTGTTTAGTGATAATGAAAACTAGACTCATAAAAATAGAATTCTTAAGGGAAAGTAGCATAATTTTAGGCGTGCAAATTTTAAGGTTAAATAGTTTGATTTGGCTTGATCTAAAATTGCTTTCACTTTTCTAAAATCACATTAAAGTAATATTTTTGAAAATCAATTTTTGATCTCAAATCATTCCGATAATTAAGAAATTCATTTTTAAGTTGAAAATAATTTTGATAGCTAATTTTAGATTCAGGATCAAATTATTTAGCTTTCAATTTAGGTGTGCCAAAATTACGTTGCTCCTTAAGAGATTTCTGAAAAAAAAAAAAAAAAAAAAACTTGAGTTCATTTTTAAATAAATAAATTTAGATTTAGATTTTTTCTTTTTAAAGTTTTTTTTTTAAATTAGTGTTGCTTTCTTTTTATTTTTGTTTTGCAGGAATAAATCGTGGTCAAAGTGAAATCAAGAGTTGAAAATTTTTATTTTTTGGATTATTTCATTTTTTATTGTAATTTCTAAAAATTTTATTTGTAATGCATTTATATTATAATAAAATACGAGTTATATTAACATTTATTTCATTTATACATTTTTTTCATATAATTTATAAAATTTTATTAGTAATACATTTGTATAATAAAATAAGTAAATTCATACATTTACAATTATATTAGAATCATGTTGAGCTCAAGTTAAATTATTCTTTCATTAGACCTTCAATTTAATTTCTAAAATAAATAAATAATTAATAAATCAAAATCAAATATTTAAATATTTATTTCATTTCACTTATAGTTGATTAGTTTTTAAAAAGAAGTAGATAAATTGAGTAATATGATAAAGAAATAATGTTTAAGGCCAACCCAAATGTTTTATAAAATTGGCATGGTGGGTGTCTAATATCTTCCCACTATATTTTTTACTCTCAAATCTAAATTTTGGTTTAACAAACCAATTTTTAAAAATTTCCAACCAAACCTTTTTAAATAATTCGGTAGGTGTCAACTCCATTTTTAATTTTAAAAAATCTAATTGATATTTTCTCGTCATTCATGTTGCGACATCCAAAAACATTGTGACATGGACCATGGGTTTGGGTTTTGACCATGAGTTTTGGGTGTGAAGATATTTGGATAAGTTTTTGAGTCTTCACAAGATTCAAGCTATGCATGCATGCATGTATGAATACCAAACTTAGTAGTATGGTTCATACAGCCTAAGGGAAAGGTCCATGAGTCATTACATGAAAGGGTAATAGTGGCTGGAAGGAAATCCACCATACTAGAGATGTGATATACCTAATGACATGTGAATCAAGGAGGCTCACGTAGATCTAGTGGTACTTGCATATTCATTATACCTCTAAAAGAATTAGAGGATATGTCATGGGCTGGATGATGTCATTATCAGCAAGCAGACCAAAGGAAGATTGCTCACTCGATGCTACTTTCTATCTTTAGTGATCCTTAGAAACTAGGGTTTTGGATAAGGAGCCCAATATAGTGATGCATGAAAAGCTATATTGTATTGAAAGTCAAACTTTTGTTCACCAAAAGTAGTTCACTTTTATCTTTTGTTTTAAAAAGATTTTGGAAACCCTTGTTGAGTCATCAACTGTGAGGCCTCACCTGAGCACCGTTTGATCCACTAAAGGAAATTGAAATGCTCTTTGGAAGAAATATAATGATTAGAACCCACTATGAGTTTAGTAAATTATATTTTATAAATGGTAACCTGCGAAAGGAGTCACCACTTTAATTTTTTTATTTTAGTTGGGAAAATTAAAAGAAAAATCTAATTTGATTGACTCCAAAATTATACCATTTATCCCCAAGAAAAGCACTAGTCTTTGAATAACTAAATAGGACTTGGAGACTAAGTTTTGACTTAAATAATACAAGAAATTAGTTTGGCTTAACCATAAAATAGCTTTTGTAAAAAAGAAATTTTTATATATGTATGAACAGATATAACATGATGTATGAAACTTATATTATTAATGCAATCCATGTTAAATATTAAGCAGTAATAATGTGAAATAAAAGAAATCTACTTAAATTATTATAAATCAAAATATCAAAATCAAAAATTTTTTCTCTAGCCGTTATGGATTATAAGGAAAGCATACATTCCCAAATCTAATCTAAACAACTAAAATAAGAAAAAGTAATAAAACAATTGTAATAAAGAAAAAAGATAGAAAAGATAACTAAAGTTTCAATTTTTATTTAAGAAAAAAAAATGTGACCCTAATCTATGTGAAGAAGGTGATAAAGAGAAGAAGTTATTAATTTGAGTGGAGTTGATGCCTTAGAAATGGTATACCTGCATATCCCTTTGAATGGGAATCAAAACCCACACAGTTCTTCCTTCTTGTAAAAGAGAGGTTTTATGTTTCGACCTTGTTTATCATGTTTTGGTTGATTTTAATATTTGAGATTTGTTAATTAATTCAAATTTTACTTGACAGAATAGTAGATATTGTCTAGTTTAGATCTTAAAGAAAGATAGAAGAAAGACATTACTAGATCCAATTTTAGAATCTCAAAAAAAAAAGAAAAAGGAGAATATACCTTTGATCTTCTTTTCCTTTGAATGAACAGGACTAGCTTCACTAGATCTGAGGATCAGAGTCTCCCAAGATTGAACCTTGCACAAAAAGGTTAGAGAAGAAAATAATAATTGAAAACTTAAAATAAATTCAAAATTATTTTTGAAAGAATTTTAGTAAAGAAAATGGGAAGATTTTATGAAAAATAATCTTAATTAAAGTTGATAGAAATTGAGGACTTTTAGGTCTAGAAAATTGTGCCAAATGACTGGAGGTAGACCGATATATAGGAAAAAGTCTGAAGGGCAAAATGAAAAAAATTAGAGAGAAAGGCAGCACGTAATGCATGTCGCCCAACCTACCTAGAGGCATGTATTGCATGTCGTCCGGTTGGGTTTTCTATTAGTTTGACTTGTTTAACCTATTTCGATTTGTTTTCAATTTCTAATTTGATTTGAATGATTCAAATTGTTTTGTGCTTGTTATTTAGTCCTTGATGATTTAAGAGTGCTTCTAATGTCAAATGAGCAAGTGTCAAGTCCCAGAGCTTCAATTTTCGGCTTTTCAATTTTCAGCCTATTTCATTATTTTGGCCTGTTTTCTTCCATTTCTCATCTAATTTGAGCCTAGTTTGATTCTATGGGTCCATAATTGAATGCCAGAAATCTAAAGGTGGTATTATTATTTTGAGAAATATCAAGGATGAGAGAGATGGTGCAATTACAAGAGTAAGATGAAGAGCCAATTAAAAAATATTGATTTTTGGACTTTTTGTGTAAGTTTTGAGAAAGGAAATGAGGATCAAGTCTAATGTTGAGGTAAATTAAGAACCTTGTGAAGAAAAAATAAGATAATGAGGATCAAGTCTAGTGTTGAGGCAAATTAAGAGCCTTGTGCAAAAAAATAAGATTGATGACAAAAGTGGGACTTTACTAGAAATGATTTTTAAAGTGAAGGCTAAATTTTAGGAATGAGGCAAAGAGCTATGAAGAAAATGATGTGAGGTTGTATTAAGGAAGATAGAAATTATAAGAGACATGATACAAAGAGAAATATGTGTAAGTCAATCAATATAGAGAATTAGATAGATAGACAAACTTGGTATGAGAAAAAATGGGTGGAAGTTTTGATGTTTATGAGTAGATAGATGGGTTTAGTGTAGCAAAATGAGTGAAGTGAAAGTGAGAATTCAGAGTAAGCGAGGCTAAAGATGCCCCTAGAGTTACAAATGGAATTAGGTAAGTCTAAGCTAAATAGAACAAGGATGAACTGTGGATTTGATGATAGGACTTCGATTCCTGCATATGTTCATAATGCTAAGTAGTAGGTTCATACCCTAAGTAGTGTAAGTGATATATGTGTGGTTAAAATCCAAAGTCATCTACCATTGACAGTTTCAATTAGCAACTAAATAGTCTTAAGGTCTTAAATAGAGAAGAAGTAATTATGAAATTTGTGATGAAATGATATAAAGCTGATCAATAATCATTATAAAAAAATAGTTCATATCAATAACAGAGAAAGACTTTTTTGGGAAGGAAAACTATTTCTTGGGATGGTAAATTATGATTAATTATCAGTAATGGTTACATTGTCTTTCTAAAAGTTTAAGTACTAGATTTTCTTTGAAATCCATCAAAATCAAAGTTTAAGTTTAAGTACTAGATAAAAAGATAAAAATTTGTTATGAAATTTATTTATACTCGTAAGTGCACAAATTACTGATATGTAGAAAAGTGGTAATGAGATTGTTCCCACAGAGAGAGCTATGAAAAGAATTATAGAAAAGCTTAATTAAACCACATTAATTTAATTCCAACCTAGTTCCAAATAATAATTTTTTTTTATGATAATGATAAAGAAATAGAAACGTCAAAATAACACAATTAAGAGTAGATGAACTTGTGAAATAAAATTTAGATAAAATATTACCAAGGTTTCAGAATTTACCAATATTTAATTAATAATTTTTATATTGTATTGATTCTAATTTTTAGATGATAGTTTAGAAATCAATCTTTCTATCTTCTATTGATTTTATCACTGAGCTCAATTTTATTAAATTCTCAAATAGATTTTCCTTCATTTTAAAAATATAATTTCTAAGTATTATATGTATACAATTTAATGAAAAATACATAATCAAAGAAAATTACTTTTCTTTCAATAAAAACTAAGTATAAATAATTTTCCTAACAATAAAAAAAACATGATAGAATTGATGAAAGGATATTATCAAATGAAGCCAAAATCATAAATATTAAATTGCAAAATATTTAGAATCAATACAAAGTAGAAATTAATAATCTAACATAGTTTCATCATCCACTTTAGTAAAAATAAAACTTAGAAAGACATAATTAAAACAACGAAATGAATAAAATAACCCATTTTAGCAATTTATATCCTTAATATTGAAATCTCAACTTTTTTTTCTTATTTTCTCAATTCTTTCCCTTACAAGCTCTTCTTTTGCTAAGCCATTTCCCTTCTATTTATAAGCATGAATGGCTAGATGACAAGTTGATGAAGAAGCCAATTTTCAAATGATTTTTCTTCCTTAGCATCCAATATTTGACTTTAAACTTTGAATTCTTGGTTTTCCTTAGTTGGATTGTTTGGTGATGACTTGAATTTTTTGCAATTTTTCTTCCTTAGCATCAAATTTATGGCTTTGATATTTGAATCCTTTGTTTTTCTTAATTGGCTTTCATAAGAATAGTTGATAAGCTTTTTAGTTTCCATTGCATACTTGAAGATGGTGTTCTTTGTCAAAAGAAAAGAAAATGGCTTAGTTTATTTTATTGAAAAATTATTTTTTTTTCACAAAATTTATTATTATTATTATTATTATTATTATTATTATTATTATTATTATTATTATTATTATTATAAGGCATAAGATTTAAGAATCTGTGGTTTGAAATGAGGAATCAAGTTATATAGTTAAGGTTTAAAAGAATGATAGTTAATGAATTGATTTGGGAATTCATATGTAGGTAAGATAGGCCAAAGAATTAATGAATTTCATGCAAGTTAAAGTGAATTGAGCTTATTGAAAGGTTATAGAAAGTGAGGTAAATTATTTCATGGAATGTACATAGAAAAATTCAATTATAAAAAAGAAAGCCAGAGAAAAGAATGAACTCTGGAATTTTGAAGCCTCTCAGAAAAAGGTATACTCAGCTAACCCGATTTGGGTAAGACTTTCGATACACTGGCTAAGCATTTTCTCTAAAATCAACACCCATTCCCCTTAAAGCCCTCATTAGATCATTATCTACTACATTCAACTCTCTGTTGCCTTATCTGAGATTTGACTGCCTGTCATTATGCTACCGATACTCTGGATTTAGTGGTTCTATATCAAATCAATTGTCACCATAGTATTCATCATAATAAGGATGGTGGTTACCAAGATGGAATTGGCCAGGGTGTCCATTGTTACGTCCATTTTGATTGATCCTTTTGCCCCTTCTTAATAGACTAACCTCTCTATATCTGAGTTCATCTCGAGGTTCAATCTACCTGTTTTTTGGAGCATTCCTTCTCAATTGATCATTAAAGTTCCTTCTCCTGACTATATCTTTGTTCTTCCCTTCAATAAGTTCATCAAAATGGGGTAAGGGCTATTGTGAAACGGTCAAGAGACCGGTCAATAGTCTGCTAGACTATTCGATTTTCATCCACCAATGGCCTCATCACTGTAGCAATATACTCAATCATGCCGAGGTGCATTTCATTATTAGCACAAGATACTCTTTCAATAATTGTTGCTTAATTGACTTAACCCAAAACCATCGGCCTAGAAGGAATGGCCAATCAGTTATACTTAGGATCTCTGCCTGGCCGAACATTTTCCCTAATTGGAGAGGGATCTTGACTTTGTCGCCCTTGTTGTCCCTAGCATATTACGACCTTTGTTACTTGGTCGACATTTTTCACTATCAAGTCAGTTTGATTTTGCTTAGTAACATCGGTTGCTAGGGCTAAACTGTAGACTTGTGAAACCTCAAAATTGCACCTCCAATCAACTATCTTAAAGTTATGAACCCACAGAATCAAACCGAGCTCAAATCGAAACTGAAACGGACGAAAAAGTAAGAAACAGGTCAAATCAGCCGGTCAGCACGCGTCAGGCATGTCGCTTCTCTGGGCGACACAGCTGCGGCACAAAATCCATGCCGATGGCACGCCCAACGTGCCGCCCGAATGTCCGGCGACTCACCTGTGCTGCCTGTGCCACCGGTGAGCTTTTGGTGCCACCATCCATACCGTCGGCGCCTCCTCAGCAGCTCTATAAATAAAGCCTCCTTTAGGTTCATTTGACACAGATTCCAAGGCAAAAACTCTCTGATACTGATATACTTGTTGCGTTTAAAGAGCTATTGTTTCAATTTCAATTTCAATTTACATTCATTACACTATTTCTCTAATCTTTTGTAGTTAAGATTTGGATTCCAAGGGTTTTGAATCCAAAGTGGAGTTGAGATCTGGAGCTAAGCTCGTTCCATTCATCCGAAAGAGAAGAAAAGCAAAGGTATAATCTTCTTTCCATTCTTAATATTCTAAAATCATATCTAGAATCCTCTTTAGGTCTAAACAAAAAAGATTTAAAAATCTATTAATTTAAGAATTAGAATTAAATTAATAAATAAACCAACACTTTTTTCCAGAACCCCTCCTTTGCAAGAAGGAAGAACTGCATGGGGTTTGATTCCTATTCAATAGGATACACAGGCTGCCATTCTGAAAGGCATCAACTCCAAAATCTTTTTGTTAACATTTTTCCCTTTTACTTTGATTTATTTATGTCAATCTTTTATTTCTGATTTTGTGCTAACTTAGTTAAGGATGTATACTTTCCTTAGTACCCATAAGAGCTAGAGGAAAGATCCTCTTATTTTATTCATTTTGATCTTGTAATAATTAAGTAGGATTTATTGTGTTTATTTATATATAATTGTCATTACATCTTATCATATATTTATATATATATCTATTTCGTGCATCATTTTATTCCTGTTCATACATACACGAAAATTCCTTTTTTAAGAGTTATTTTGCACTTTTTAGCCAAACTAAAGAAAATTATATTTTCTTAATTGTATAATTACCAAAACCTGATCCCTGAGCCCTCTTTGGTCACTTGCGGATTAGTGCATTTTCCATTGGGATAAATCAAATATTTTTTGGAGTCAATCATTTTGGGTTTTCTTTAATTTTCCCAATTAAAACAAGTAAATTAAAGTGGCGACTCACTTTCATAATTGTAAAATCACAAAAATCAATTTTCTGAACTCATAGCTAGTTCCAATTGTGGAGTTTCTCCTGAAGAGCATTTCAACTCCTTAACGGATCGGACCGGTACTTGGGCGAGGCCTCACAGTTGGCAACTCCACTGGAGAACTAAAAATCTTTTTCAAATAAAAGATAAAGTGGATTACTTTTGGTAAAATACCGAGTTTGGCTTTAAATACAAAATAACTCTGTCATGCATCACTACATCAAACTCCTGGTCCACAAAAGCCTAGCTTCTAGGAAAACAAACGATAGAAAGTAACATCGAGTGGGCAACCTTCTTTAGGTCTGCTTGCCGATAGTGAAATCATCCAGCCTACGACGTATTCTCTAATCTTTTTAGAGGTGTAACGAGTATGCACGTACCATTTGACCCACGCGAGGCTCCTTGTCTCACATGTGGTTAGGTATATCGCATCTCTAGTGTGATGGGTTTCCTTCAAAACCACCTTAACCCTCTCATGTAATGACCCATAGAACCTTCCTTTAGGATTGTATGCACCATAATACTAGAACTTGGTATGTCATTATCATGAAACCTTTTTTATTCATGCATACATGCGTGTATGCATAAACCTTACAAATTTAGAGAGTTTTAATCTCACTCAAACATTGCTAGTTCCAATCATAAACCCATGTCAACTTATGGTCCCAATCAAAAGCTGATATATTCTATGATCTTTATTCCATACTTGAGCTAGAAACTGACCTAGTTTTATCTCTCTATCTAAAGGTTGACAAGATGTCTGTTGCTAGAGAGGAGATCACTACCACCGGAGCTGATGAAAGCTTTGATGAGCTTCTTGCTAAGCTCTCTAAACACCAAGAGACCATGATGAAGAGGCAAGAAGCCCTTTTCCAAGATATGCTCAAAGCCCAAAAGAGGGCTATCATGGAGGATGTCTGTACCATGCTAGAATAGGCCTCCCTGGCTCAAAACCCAACTGACCCAAAACCATTCAAAGCTGACCCGAAACCCGCCTTTTATCCTGTCTATGGATCCACTTCTAGAGTTGAATCCAAAGATAAAGAATCTGCAAATAACATCATTCCACCATTACCTATCCCATCACCCGAGTTCCTCAAAAATAACTCACCTTTTCAACTCGTGACTATATAATCATCAAATCTCACCTCTACTTTCACTTCCCGACTCGCAGATCCTTTCCAAGGGAAGGAAGTCAATCCTGAAATTAAAGCCTGCATGAAGAAAATGGAGCACATGGAGAAAATGTTGATGGGCATGAAAAAGAAAGAGGATCTGGTTGATACAGGGTCCCTAAGCTTATTCCCTAATGCAAGAGTTCCTCCTAAGTTCAGGATGCTTGAGTTTGATAAGTTTGATGGAACTACCTGCCCCAAGACCCATCTCAAGGTATATGTGGGTGCCATGCATCCTTTGGGGTGGATAACGAACTCTTGGCCCAATTATTTCAATAGTTACTGACCAGTACAGTTGTGAAGTGGTTTATAGACTTGGATGTCTCCAAAAATGGACCTAGGATGACATCTGCAATATCTTTGTCTGGCAATATCACTATAACATTGATGTCAATGTAATAAGAAGAGACCTCGCGACCACCAAGCAATATGCAAAGGAATCCTTCTCTTCATTCCTTACGAGGTGGAGGAAAAAGGCTTCTCAGATGGTGAATCGGCCTCCTGAAAATGAACAAATTGACATAATTGTCAAGAATCTTCTGCTAGTTTACCAAGAAAGGATACAGACTCAATACTTGCCTTCCTTAAAAGCCTTTATTGCTACTGCTTCAAAAATTGAAGATTGATTCATAATAGTCAGATTAAAGAAGAGTCTGCATCAAGGTCAAGGTATAAAAAGCCAACTCATCAAGGTAATGTGACTTCCTTAACGAACCAGAAAAGGGGGGAAGTTAAAACTCTGACTATCAAGAAGCCTCTCAGGATTGAAAGGAGGCAGTTTTCTGATCTAGGGGGTGTACCTATGAGTGTTATCCTTAAAAAGCTGCTTGAGGGAAACATGGTGAAACCTCTTGAGCCAAGACTAATCCCCAATCCACTGCTAAAAAATTACAACCCAAATGAGAGGTGTGATTAGCATCAAGGACCTGGCCACAAAACAGATGCATGCAAGACCCTTAAACATAGAATTCAGGACCTTATTGATTCTAATGACCTAATACCACCAAAAGCCCAACCTAATATCAACACCAACCCTTTACCCAACCACACAGTCAATACCATAAATAATCATAAGGGAGTTGACCCTGTCTCCTTGATTAAGTCAAATCTCGATTATTGCTGTGTCTTAGATCTCACCAACCTAGTCGAGGAAATTGATGCCATCACCAGAAGTGGCAAAATCATTCAAAGCCAACGAAGTCCAAACACTCAACCTATCCAACCCATTCCTACACCTGCCAATAAATTAAAAGGGATTCTTGAACCAGATGAAGATCCTATTCTCAAACAACTCAAGAAAACACAAGCTAACATATCAATTTGGAGTTTGATCCAGTCCGCATATCCTCATCGCCAAACTCTTTGCAAGACTAATTGAATCAGTGCCATGCTCCAATTGATATCACACCAGAAAGTCTTGTTGCTTCTATTACTTGTGCTGCTAAAGGGGTGTCCATCACTTTTGGAGAGATTGACATTCCAGAAGGAGACTCTAGCCACAATAATGCCCTTTACATTACAATGATAACTCGGGGAAAGACTATGCCAATGGTTCTTATTGATAATGGTTCACCCTTAAATGTATGTCCTTTGAAGGTAGCAAGCTGCTTGGGACTGAAAGTTACTGATTTTACCCCTTTAGATCAGATAGTAAGGGCATGTAACAATACTAAGAGAGAAGTCCTCGGGGTGGCTATCATCGCTGTGACCATTAGGCCGACATCTTTCACTATACCTTTTCAAGTGATTGATGTATCTTCATGTTTCAACCTATTACTTGGAAGGCCCTAGATCCATCAAGCAAAGGCAATCCCTTCCTTTTTACACCAGAAAGTCAAGTTCCCTTTCAAAAATGGGGTCGTGACTGTCAAAGGGGACATGTATGGAAAATCAGACATCCTAAGCTCTGTTCCCATTCTCGAGATCCAGCCTGAATTATCCATTTATCCACTCTCTGGTTTCTTCTTCATACAATACATTGAGGGCGAAGAGGATAAAGAATTCGTTCCATTTGATTTTGACCCTTCGGGAATATTGTTGTTGCTAACATGCTTCAAAAAATAATTACTTTCCTAGTTTAGGTTTGGGAATGAGCCAACAGGGCTTGAAGTCTTTCTTGAACTACCCAGTCGCAATGCCACCATTTGGGCTAGGGTATGAGCCCACTGATGAAGACCTTGCAGAAATAGAAAATTGAGTTAAAGATAGAACAGTTGCCCTTAAAAGAGGTGAGGTTTATAACGGCTCATGCGCCCTTACTTCAAAACACTAAATGACTATTTTGTAAAGGAAGGCGACACAGTTCCTTACTGTAACTTTCCTGAGCCTTGGGTCTGCCCCATTACTAGAAAACTGATCCCCGGGTTTGAAATTTTTTCTAATGTCAGGCTTAAGATAGAAGACTGTGAACCAATCTACATGCTTAGTCAAGATTAGGAAGAGAACATAGAGGCTAGTCTTTTTAATAAAGTCTTCATGCTCACTATTAAGGAGAAGAAAACTGACCTTTTCACCTTAATCTAGCTCACCGAGATCGAGCTGCAAAATTGGACCTTTAAGGAGAGCCCCTTTTATCCTTCTGAACTAGAATCCATACCAGAGTCCTAATTTGAATCAAGGTCTCAGTCTAAACTAGACTCATCTTTTGAATCTGAGTCTATTTCTTCTGTTGATAATGATGTAACTGACCTTAAGGGTCTAAATTTTCAATTTGATGTAAATTGGGACATATCCTCATTTGAATTCAATAAAAAGTATACTCTTTCCTCTTATGATCTTGTGTCTCCATTTTTCTTTGATGTTCCAACTTTTAAATCTGACTTAAATGAGACATCAAGTAAAAATAAAATAAATGAAATAAAAGATGACACAATTAAAGAGCCCATTAATGCTAGCACTCATGACATACCAAAAATTACATTCATTGCATATGCATGCATAAACAGGGATCATATTGAGAAGATGATCAGAGAATTTCAAGACTGTTTTGCATGGCAACCAAAGACATGACAGGGTTGGATCCAAGCATAGCAGTTCATAAAATCCTGGTTTACCCAAGTGCTAAGCCCATTAAGCGAAAATTGCAAAGACTCACCAATTAAAGAGGAAATTACTAAGCTACTAGACCATAACTTCATTGAACCCATCAACTATCCATCCTGGCTTGCTAACATTATGCCGGTTCCTAAAAAAGATGGTAAAGTCAGAATGTGTATGGATTACAGGGATCTGAATAAAGTCTATCCCAAGGATGATTTTCCCTTGCCTCACATTGATCTTTTGGTAGACCGCATGGCAGGTTCTGAATTAGTTTTCTTAACCGACCTGGCTGCAGGGTATAATCAGATAATGGTTCATCCTCCTGATCAAGAGAAAACAACATTTATGGGGCACCTATTATTACCGGGTTATGCCATTTGTGCTTAAAAATGCTAGGGCAACATACCAAAGGATGGCAACTACCATTTTCCATGACATGATGCATAAAGAAATTGAAGTTTATGTGGATGACATGGTAATAAAAGGCACCACTGTCGAAGAACATTCAGAGGCACTAAGGCAATTCTTCCTTAGACTTTGTCAGTACAATCTCAAGCTCAATCCTGCCAAACGTGTCTTTGGAGCCTCATCTGGAGTATTCCTAGGCCATATGGTCAGCAAGAAGAGTATAGAAGTGGACCCTGCTAAATCAAAGGCAATTCTGGAAATGCCACCTCCAAAAATAGAAAAGGAGATCAGAGGTTTCCTTGGACGGCTGCAATACATTAGTCGATTCATCAATCAGTTAGTTGATGTATGTGGGCCCATCTTTAAGTTACTCAGAAAAGGGGCCTTCAAGCAATGGAATGATGACTATCAGAAAGCTTTTGACCAAATCAAGCAATACTTACTAAACCCACCAGTATTACAGCCACCAAGATTTGGAAAGCCTTTGTTACTTTACCTATCAGTAACTAATGAAGCAATGGGGGCAATGCTTGCTCAAAATGCTCCTGATTCCAGCAAGGAAAATGCCATTTATTACTTGAGCAAAAGGATGCTATCTTATGAGCTGAAGTGCAGTTTTACAGAAAAATTATGTCTTGCTTTGGTATGGGTCTGCCACAAGTTGCAACACTACCTCTGCTCTTTTATAACTCATGTTCTTGTTGATAAGAGCCCTTGAAATTCATTATGGAGAAGCTGGTTCTTGATAGTAAGATGGCAAGATGGATGGCTATATTATCTGCATATGATCTGAAATATATACAGTAGAAAGCAGTTAAGGGTAGCATAATGGCTGATCAGTTAGCTACAGCTTCAGTAGATGATCAATAGGTCGAGCCTGAATTTCCTGATGAAGATATCTTGACCATTGACAATGAGTTTGGAAGCTTTACTTTGATGGGACATCTAACAACAAAAGGTATGGTACTGGCATTGTGTTCATTACACCAAATGGGGAAAACCTACCCATAGCCATCAAACTAAACTTCGAGGTACAAATAATGAAGCATAATATGAAGCATGCATCTGCGGTCTTGAAGCAGCAATAAGGCTCATAATCAAATACCTTGAGATTTATGAGGACTCGAATATGATAATTTCCCAAGCCTTGGGGAAGTGGAAGATCAGAGAAGAGCATTTGGTTCCTTACCATAAACACTTAAATGAACTGGCAACCAATTTCTATGAACTGTCTTTCCATTATCTTCCAAGGACGAAGAACAGATTTGCTAATGCTTTGGCAACACTCATCTCAATGCTTGATATAAGCGATGGCTTCATAATCAAACCTGTTATAATTAAAGTTAAGCATAAGCCAGGTTGCATAACTCATTGTTTGAATATTCAAGCAGTTGATAGCAAACCATGGTTTTGGGATATCTTCAATTAGATTAAGAATGGCCTCTATCCTGAAAGGGCCTTTAAAACAGAAAAGAGGACTTTAAGATAGTTGTCCAAGGGTTTCATTCCAAATGGGAAAGTACTCTATAAATGGGTTTGGGATAACATCCATCTGAGATGTGTCACTGAAACAGAAGGCCAATAGATTATGAAACGGATGCATGGTGGTAACGAAGGTCCACACATGAACATAATTACTTTAGCTCGCAAAATCAAGAATCAGGGTTACTTCTGGCTTACAATGAATCAAGAGTGCGCAAGATATGTACAAAAATGCCATAAGTGCTAAATCTACGCCAAACTTCAAAAGAAACCTCCTATACCTCTATCTCCTATCACCACACCTTGGCCATTTGCAACATGGGGCTTGTATGTCATTGGCAAGATAAGCTTGAAGTCTTCCGGCAAGCATGAATTCATTTTGGTAGCTATTGATTATTTCTCCAAATGGGTTGAAGCTGCAACTTACCCAATATTAGATTCCAAACGAGTAGCCCAGTTTATTCGTACCAACATCCTTTACAGGTATGGAGTTCCTTTTGAGATCATCACTGATAATGGATCTCACTTCCAAAAGGAGGTTACTCAGCTATTAAAGAAGGAGAAAATCCAACACCACAAATCTTCTCCATACAGACCTCAAACAAACGGCGCAGTTGAAACTGCGAATAAGACTCTCAAGAATATACTACAAAAGATGGCTAACAACCATAAGGATTGGCACCTACATTTACCATACGCCTTATGGGGATAAACAATAACAGTGCGTACTCCAACCAATGCTACACCTTATTCTTTAGTGTACGGGATGGAAGCCGTCCTGCCAATTGAGGTAGAAGTCAAGTCAGCTCGCATTATGAGGGAGAGTCAGTTGGACGAAGTGAAATGGGTGAAAGGCTACCATGACCAACTTCTTGCCATTGACAAAAAGAGAATGGATGCCTTATATCAGATGTAAGGTTATCAATAGAAACTAGCTAGGCACTTCGATAAGAAAGTCAGGGATAGAGGATTGTAGGAGAGTCACCTTGTCTTGAAAGAAATACGGGCGCATGTTCATGATCCAAGGGGAAAATTCAGGCCTAATTGGAGTGGTCCATTTGTGATCAAGGAGATCTTATCTGGTGGAGTAGCAATCTTGACGGACTTGGATGGCATAGAATTTGCTAGCCCATGCAATATGAATCAACTCAAGAGATATTTTGTATAAGCATCCTTGTAATTCATGCATAGCATTTGCAATCATTGTGAAATCATGCACAACATTCACATTTTTCCTCAAAACTAGAACTACGTGAACTTGATTCTCCATAAAGAGGAAAAAAGAATAAAAATCATATATCATTATAAGGAGATACGTAGGCAGCCCTTGCAGGTTTGGTCCAATTTATCAATAAAATTTTCATTTCACATTCATTTGGCTCTTAATTGCGTCAAAAAAAATAATAAAAAAATAAAAAGCTCGCTAAGTTAAAAACCTGAAAGGGCGGCTTAGGCAAAAATTAGAGCAACAAAAGAGATAAAAGAAAAAAATGAAAAATGATATCTTATTTGTCTCATTTAATTTTTTGGAACATCAAAAGAGAATAAAGACATAATAAAATCATTGTCCCAAGCTAAACAAAACAAAAATCATAAGTCTTGCTCTATTTTCTCAAGTATAGCAGCCCTCTTAGCCTTCTCTAATTTCCATGAGTTGGCTATCCACCAGTCAATATACTATAAGGATTTACCGCTTTGGTGAGCAGGATAAACAGCATGAAAACCTCTCACCCATCCATTCCTGACAGCTTGAGCAATGGTCTCAGTAATCAGAACTTATTCAAATAGAGCACCATTTAGGGGCACACCCTGACTATGTCCCATTTGGCTCATAACCCTAGTAGCCTGGTAAAATGTCATTATAGACCATCTTGTAGCCAAAACTCATGGTAACAAAACTGGTGATCTTATGCCATTCACACCTCCATAGCAGGTCATCAGAATCCAACTCCATCAGCCATCTTATCCACTCTTTCTCTAAGTTTCGCTTTATCACAATGGTCTGGATCTTATACTAGGAAGCAGAATAATCCACCTTTGTGGAAGGTCCCAGTATCCAGAGATGGTCTCTCAGCCAAATTTGAAAAAGTGCAAAAAAATAAGCATAAGAAAAGATGAAAAGCAATCAAAATGGAATTTAGAAGCCAGAGTTCAACCTGAAGAATGATAGGGCTGATTGTCCATGGCCCATCAGAAGTGTAAGACCTGTCCAAGCTCATGATGGTCTCAGCCAGCACTATAGCAACAATAGATCTCCCTTCTTCCATTTGTGGAATTAGCTCAATGACTTTAGCATCCCCCCAACCAATAAGGCTCACAAAAATATATCCTGCAGTCAGACAGAAGGATAAAGCCCGTATCCTCAAATGAAACCACCCATCATCCTCAAAATCCTTAGGATCATGGAATTCTGCAATCACAGCAGTCAGATCTATCCAATCATCTACTACCATGGGCCTAGCAGTCTCTATACTCAAGTCAAGAAGTCCCCGGAAAGAATTAAAATATCCTACTTTCTCAACAGGAGTAGCCAGCATAGCCTATGGATCAAATATGAGCAACACAGAAAATTCCTCGAATGCAGGACACATCTCCTCCATGGATACCCCAAATCTGAAGACATGGGCAGTTGAATCCCAAAAGCACATGCATGCACCCAGAAACTCCTAATCAATTTTTATGCCTCTTAGGGTGGGCATAGTGCTTACCCCATACTTTCCTAGGTTAATCCTCTCCACTTTGGTAAGGTTCTTACACCATAGGAACATTGCATGGCTGAAATAAGGCTCCATTGTGAGAAATAAAAAAAACAATAAAACTGTTGGAAAGCAAAAATTTGGTTGAACATGACTTTTAGAGGCTTGAAAACCGATGGTATGGATTGGAAAAGGATGAAATCTACTTAAATAGGCAAAATTTTGACTGCTAAGGTCGCTACCAGCGGCACACCGATCTTGCTGCTTAGGCCGGCGGGACGCCGGTCGTGCCGTTGTAGCCGGCGGCACGTTGAGTGTGCCGTATTGGATGGCAACATGAAGACCGTGCCACCTAGAATGGCGGCACGCTGGTCATGCCGCTCCACCACCTTGTGCCTCCTTGTGCCATTTGTCCTCCGACACATTTTTACCATGATTTCTCAAAATTTTAAGCCTAAAATAATTCATTTTTTTCAAAACTGGTGCATAAATGAGAGAAAAGTGTAAGGAATAGCATAATGGAAACCCTATTCAATCAAGTGTCTGCATCCATATCATGCACCCATTTCATCCATAAGTCATACATATCATACATACGTCTAAGATATTGCATAAGCATAAAGAGTGCATATATCCAAAATATCATTCATACATCCAAAATACTACATAAGGAATTCATCATCCTTAGTATGTATATACATGAAAAAGCAAAAGCTGATAAAATAGGTCGCTAACGACCACGCATGGGTCTGCGGCGTCCTCGCCTGGGCACCTCATCCTCATGACCCTTATCCATCAAATACCTATCATGCAGAAGGGAGCCCATAACAAATGCATATCGGCCCAAGAGATTGTAGTGATAGCGGAAGAACTCCATGGGAACCTAAAAAAAAAAAGGAAAATATATAAGAATCACTACAAGGCAGACAAAGGCTAAAACACCAGCTATGCAAAATTTTACCTCTGTAATGTTCTCAAGAATAGTGGGAAAAAAAGCCGATCGGTCTTCAGGAAGATCGTAACACTGTAATCGGCCATCATAAGAAACATAATCAAGGTGAGTTGGCAAGCAATAAGACTAGCAAGTAAGGGAACTGGATCAGTCGGACCTCCCACTGAAGCATCTAGAGCTAGGGCTGAAGCTAAGCCACTAGTCCCTGAAGGACCAACCCCAGAAGGATCAGCTGTAAAACCTGAAAGATCAGCTATAATGCCTGAAGGTCCAACCTTAGGACCATGCTACCAATCGGAATAGTACTACCGGCCCATGGAGAGATGAAATTCCCAGCTCTGGAAGGAGGCCCATAGGAAGTCACTAAACTAGATCCCTGATGTGATGGTCCCTACAATCTATCCAGGGGAGGTGAGCCCCACATCAAGGATGCCTCGCAGAACTCATCATAGTCCATGTTAGGCAACAAGTAATCCAAACAAAAAACTCTGTCAGCCCAACCATCCTTTCCCAAGATAGCCAATCCATACCTCATGTCTACTAGAAGGGATTGTGGCACAACTCTCTCTCCTGTAATCTGTGCCCTCACCCTCTCTCCCAAGTAGAACATCCTCGAAGACTCACAATGGAGCAAGAGTCGACAAGAGGATAAGTTCATGCTAGGCCTGATCAAGTCAGGGATCCACTCTGCGAATATAATAAATGGCATCCATTTCACTTGCAAATAGATTGCAATATAAGCAGTAGAAGGTAAACAGTAAGATTCAAGTGAAGATCAACAAAAAGAACACTTGATCCATGGTCAATGTAGCAAAGATATGTCTGCAATTATCAAATGACAGTGCCATGAAGGAATTTCTATTGGACATCCTCCAAAGACGTCCACAGGGAAGGTCAATGGCAGCAGGCTCTCTCAGTGGTGGAGCCAGCATTGAAAAGTGCTCATAAGCCCACTATTGTAAGAAACAAAATTTTATCAGTCGTTAGACAGATATCAGATAATTAGGATAATAGTACAATACTCACCTCGAGCACAATAGAGGTACCACCATGGCAATAAAGTGTCCCACAGGAAATGTTACACAGCTTCTAATATATGGCATAAAGGGCGACACCTCCCTAGTCAAACTCGTCGATCTCATCTAGATTCTCCAACGATCGCAGGACATTCAAATTAATGCTATCCTTATTGTTATGCAGAAAGGTAGAGCTCAAGATAATCAAGGTACATAGTCTGACACCCTGATCAACATCATACTGACCTGGAGTCTGACCCATGGTCATTAAAGCCTGATGAATCCAAGAACGTGGGACATTAAGGTTCCCACGAGGGAGGTCAACCCCAATCAGAGCAGTCATCTCTACAGAAGAGCGCTCAATCCACGAAGAATAAAACTCAAGAGGACGAAATCTAAAATGCATACCAGTAAGCATGCTCCATTCGAGGGGAGTGACTATCATCTCACTGTAGGAAAGGTGAAATGTATTTGTATAATCCCACCAGCGCTGTGCCAATGCCTTGACCACGATGGTATTAATCGGCTGCTTGATGTCCAGCTTCAGCCACCCGAGCAAGCCAGATGGCTCAAGGAGCAAACGGACAGCCTCGTGATTACCTAAATTGAGGCGGACCAACTCCATGATACTACGGCCTCCCCTAGGCCTCAACTTTACTCTCTGTAATTTTTGTAAAATATAAATAAATAAATAAACAATGATAATTATCAGAATTTTTACTAATTATGCAGGGAAAAGAAAACATACCTGAAGAGATCCAATGTAGCTGACATGATGATCTGGCTCCTTCAGCAATGTTTCTGGGTTCTGAGCACCCATTGTTGGCTAATTGAAGGTTTCCATATTGAGAGAGAGTAAAAAAAAAGAGAGAGAAAAGAAAGATATTTGGAGAGAGAAATGAGAGCTAGAGAGAGAGAGGAGAAAAAGTGAAAGAAATAAACTTATGAAAAATGTGAAGGAATGAAGGTATATATAGGAGTAGAGGTGGGCCCCCATTCATAATGATATCTTTTAACTTTTTTGATTCACAGGTTCAGCTCACGTGGTTTCGCCATAACAGGCTCATTTTAAATCAGAATTCAGTTCTGTCTGAAGCAATGAATTCGCATATTTTTATCCATCTACCGAAACAGATGGGGTCTCGATTGAAATTCAGAATCTCCCAAATTACAGAAAAACCAAAAATTTAAAAATAACTTAAAAATTAGAAAACAGACTAGACTGGGTCAGAAAAATTAGAAATTAGACATGGAGCTTTTGTACAACTCCCAATATGGAAAGGGACATTCAGAATGCTCAGAATGATGTCCTAGGCCTTCCAATTCACACTTATCAGATTTGGCCTCTGTCTGGCCAAATCAGATAAGGGGGGCAGCTGTGAACCCTCAAAATTACACCTCCAGTTGACCATCTTTCAGTTACGAACTCACATAATTTAATCGAGCTTGAATCGAAACTGAAATGGATGAAAAAGTAAGAAACAGGTCGAACCAGCCGGTCAGCACGCGCCAGGCACGCCACTTCTCCAGCATGTCGCCCTATGGACGGCATGAAATCCATGTTGGCGGCACGCCCAACGTGTCGCCCGGATGTCCGGTGACTCACCGGTGCCGCCCGTGATGGTGAGCTTTTGGTGCCAGCGTCCATGCCGCTGGCGCCTACTCAGCAGCTCTATAAATAGAGCCTCCTTAAGGTTCATTTGACATAGATTCTAAGGCAAAAACTCTCTGATACTAATATACTTGTTGCGTTTAAAGAGTTGTTGTTTCAATTTCAATTTCAATTTATATTCATTACGCTATTTTGCTAATATTTTGTTGTTAACATTCAAATTCCAAGGGTTTTGAATCCAAGGTGGAGTTGAGATCCGAAAGCTCATTCTATTCATCCGAAAGACAAGAAAAGCAAAGGTATAATCTTCTTTCCATTCTCAAGATTCTAAAATCATATCTAGAATCCTTTTTAGGTCTAAACAAAAAAGATCTAAAAATCTATTAATTTAAGAATCAGAATTAAATTAATAAATAAACCAACACTTTTTTCCAGAACCCCTCATTCGCAAGAATGAAGAACTGCATGGGGTTTGATTCCTATTCAATAGGATACACAGGCTGCCATTCTGAAAGGCATTAACTCCAAAATCTTTTTGTTAACATTTTTCCCTTTTAGTTTGATTTATTTATGTCAATGTTTTATTTATGATTCTGTGTTAACTTAGTTGAGAAATGTGTGTTTTCCCTAGTACCCATAAGGGCTAGAGAAAATATTCTCTTATTTTATTTGTTTTGATCTTGTAATAATTAAGTAGGATTTATTGTGTTTATTTATCTATAATTGTTATTACATCTTATCATATATATATATATCTGTTTCATGCATCATTTTATTCCTGTTCATACATACACAAAAATTCCTTTTTTAAGAGTTATTTTATACCTTTTAGCCAAACTAAAGAAAATTATATTTTCTCAATTGTATAATTACCAAAACTTAATCCCTGAACTCTCTTTAGTCACTTGCGGATTAGTGCATTTTCCATTAGGATAAATCAAATATTTTTTGGAGTCAATCATTTTAGGTTTTCTTTAATTTTCCCAATTAAAATAAGTAAATTAAAGTGGTGACTCACTTTCACAATTGCAAAATCACAAAAATCAATTTTCTGAACTCACAGCGAGTTTCAATTGTGAAGTTTTCCTCGAAGAGCATTTCGATTCCTCGGCAGATCGGACCAGTGCTCGAGTGACACCTCACAAAACTAACACCATATTCTTTCTAGACTTAATAGTAGAGGATCCCACTGGACTCGTCGAAAAGATATTTGGTGCAAAAATTCTTGGATCAAAGCAACAAATATCTTAATATTATTTTAAATGGTTCCTATTTCAATACTAGCTAAATTTAGAAATTGTACTATTGATATGACGATTTTTGTAGTTTTCTAGAATTGATGAATACAATAACAACTTTTTGCTGCTTTTTATAGAATCAAACAAAATTACAAATACTTTTACAAAGAAACAGTAGCCAAATAGTGACTATTTTTGGTATTTTCTATATGTAGATAAATACGAAGAACAATCATGAACTACAAGACAAGAAATGATCCAAATGTGACGTATATAGGGCAAAAGTATTCCATCAACAAGAAATTTAGGATTACGATATAATAAAAAGTAACCTAAAAATGGAAATATATAGATATTGTCAATCATGAAAAAAAAAAATTCTTAACAATTCTTAAGTTTAATTTAGTTTTAATTATATCAGTTTTTCTATTGAGTTGTTCTTAGATAAAAGCAATTATTTTATGTAAAATTTGATTTATTTTGACAAAATTAATTAAATTAATTTAAAAATAAATTAAATGAGAAAAGTTGGATATTTTAAAAAAATTATATTTAGTTGTGATCACAATCACGCCAAAGTGATTGGGTCAAAATTCTCATTTTTCAATTATCTAATATATCTTTAAATTTATTTATTTAACGATGTTTGAATTATTATTTTTTAATCAGTACATTTAGGCATTCATCAAAAAATCTTATTAATTTTCAATGTTAAATCAAATAACTATAGTCGTATTCTCTCTCTCTCTCTCCCTCCCTCCCCTTTTTTTTTAGTTCGTTTCTAAATGTTTTTTCTATATCTATTCTATTCATTGGTAGCAACTTATTTCTCTTCTTTTTTCTTAGCCTTATTATTTAGTAAGTTCAAATATCTCTAGATATATCAATCTGTCTTTTTCATCAATATATTTAATATTATTCGTTACTTGAAAATTTATTCATTTTAAAGTTTTTTCTCTTAGACTACTTAAAAAACTTTGATTTTATTTTATTTGTTATTAATATTTAAATAATTAAGCTTGTTCTAATACATGAAGCAATGAGTTGGTAATATTAATGCCCTATGAATATGATTGAACAATATTAAAAGAAACTCTTAAAAAAAAGAATATTAAAAGAAATTTTAGAATTATATTTGAAATCTCTCTTCAAATAACAATTTTTTTTTTATAAATAACATATTTCAATACCAAAAAATTCTCCACGTCACTTATAGATTAAATCAATAAAAATATGATACATTAATTAATAATATTAAATCTCCATAAACTAATCCAATAAAAATAAATAATAATGATACTATAATTTATAAATAATTTGATATTATTAATTGACTTCTGATATTTTTATTAATTTAATTTATAAGTGATATTGATAGATTCAGTTTATTTAAAAATTTCTCTTTAATACCATTATCTTAAAGGATATTTTTTTGATGCAATAAGATAAAATTCGCATGATGGTGCCAAATGATCGAAACAAAACTATTCATCTCATTATCTGCTCTTGAATTGCTTTGGGTCAAAAGTCTTCGTGCGATTCGGTGGAGAACAAAATCTTGAATAAATATTTTTTAATTTTTTATTCAAAAATTATGGAAAGATAGATTTAGACCTACGGTTATGTTTGACAGAATGTTAAAAAAAAAAAAAAAAAAAAAAAAAAAAGATCACTATTCTTAAAAAATAGAACAGACTAAAAATAAAATAATTATTTTAATTTTATAATTTAATTTATGGTATAAAATAATTATATATTTCATATAAATAACTATAATATTCTTATCAATTAATTTTATTATTAATATTAAAATTAAATATAATTTTATCAAATTTTGTTTTAAGAAATAATTTGAATGTATAATAAATAAAATTTTTATTTGACTTAAAATTTGAATAAAAATAAAAATATTTTTTAAATTAATTTCTTGTTCTATTTACCTAAATTGTATTCTACATTTGAAGATAATTAATTATATTTTAGACTAAAACTCTTCCAAAAAGAACTTTGCACATTAAAAAAAAAATTATATATTATAGACTAATTCCGTTTTACATTTCAATAACTAATACATAATTAAGTATTACATTACTTGTGTTTTACATATCACTAAATATTATTAAGCATGTTCTTGACATTATAGTTAAAACTATTTTTGTCAAACTGTGTTTATTTTATTTGGCGCTTAAAAAATATGGTTTGGGAAAAACTACATATTTTTTAATTTTTCTCAAATCATGGTTTAAAAAAAGCAGTTAAATTTTTTTTTTAAAAAACTAAAAAAAAATTATCAGAATGTAAATAGGCTCAAACTCAATACCAAATTGATACTAACACTAGTTGGGGTTACACTTTACCAGAATTATAATGATATTTTTTTATTTAATTTATGATTTTTTAAAATATTATAACATAAATCAAATATTATTTTTTATCAACTTTAAATATTACCTTTTGATGATTTTGAAATTAATATAAAGAAAATACATAGGCCAAAATTTATTGTATGTGGGTCAATTGAAAAGTAATAAAAAGGTATATATATATATATATAATTGAAACCTACAGAAGTACTGTGATATAAAATAAAAAAAAAATAATAATGAGATGATTTCATATACAATTATTTTTTTTAAAAAGAATTACTTGATACGTAGTGAAAAATTTTCTTAATAATTCTGAAGTTCAATTTAGTTTTAAATATCAGTTTTTCTGATGAGTGTACTTAGTTAAAAGCAATTATTTCATATAATATTTGCTTTATTTTATATAAAAAATAATTAAATTAGCTTAAAAAATTGAATAAAAAAAGTTGGATACTTTAATAAAATTATATTTCATTACAATCACAATTATGCAAAAATAATCGGATCATAATTTTAATTTATTTTTAAATTTATTTATTTAACTATATTTAAATTATTATTTATTAATCAGTACCCTTTACGTATACGTCGGTAAAATTATTAATTTTCAATGCTAAAGCAAATAACTAGAGTCTTCTCGTCTCTCTTTATCAGTCTCCTCTTCTTCTTCTTCTCTTTTTTTTTATTTTTTGGGTATTGAAATAAGCATGAATTTCCATATCAAAACAAAAGAGCATAATTTACCAAATGAATATCTATCCATAAAAGTATTCATCTCATCATCTGCTTTTGAATTGTTTTGGGTCAAAGTCCTCGTGCGATTTCGTGGAGATTCTTCGAATATTAAATGATATAAAATCTTGGAATATTATTTTTATTTATTTTTTATTAAAAATAATGGAAAGACTGATTTAGACAATTGGACCTACATTTTCTCAAATTCCTAAACTGTTTGGTCAGCATTTAAATGTTGAATAATATATAAATTATAAAAGTGGTATGATCTATAAACTATAAAAATTTAATAATTTATTATATTTAGTATAAATTTTAGGTTACAAAAATTTGATTTATCATCTTAAGACACCATTTAAAATAATTCATATGTAAAAAAAATTTAATTTAATTAATAAATTTTAACATGATAGAATTTATTTGAATTGTATTATAAACGAAATAAATTTTAACACGACTTATTCTTATTATACTAAATGAATTATATAATTTAAATGAGTATGTTTTAAATTTTTAATAGAAGATTTTGTTAATGAATTGAATTTTTACAAAATATTTTATTTCTTTCAAAATGAATTTTTTTTAACTAAAAAAAAAGAAAAAATTTCAAGCATGAAAATTTACAAAATAGAATTCAATTGAATTCATGTAAAAATTGAGTCTTTAAAAGAAGACTATTGAATTTTGGGTAAGTTGATTTTTTTTTTTATTTTTTTATTTTTTTATTTTTTTTTGTGAATCAAGCATCTAGATGTAAATTAATGCAATAGATCATAGGATACAAAGAGCAGTCTAGCTTCTCTCACTGAGAGACATTAAAGCTAGCTTAGCCAACTCAGATGCCACTTTGTTGCCCTCTCTGTTAGCATAAGCAAAAGAAACATATTCAAACGTGGCGCACACACTGCAAATATCTACGGGAACCATACGAAGTTGATGAAGACCATAATTTGTGTGAACAGCAGGACTGAGTACATATATTAAAAGTTATGAATTGAATTGAATAGTTAGATAAAAACATTTATAATTAAATTGAATTATTGATGTTTTTGACTTTTTTTGAATCAAATTGTACTTAATGAAATATTTTGGTACCGTTCTGAATTTTAATGTATAATTATACCGAAAATTGTACTGAATTGAACCGAATTATATCAAATTGAATTGACTAATATATAAGTAATATTAATTGAATAATATATAGATAACACAAAAATTATAAAATTATACATGACATTATACCAATTATCAAATTATATCAATATTAAATCAAAAAAAATTTTATATGAATAATATATATATATATATATATATATATATATATATATATATATATATATATATATATATATATATATATATATATAAGAAAATTCATGTAACTTACTAATAATAAATTATATAATTAAAAGAAAATCATCAATGATTTAATTTCATTTTAAACAATTCTATACAATTTTGTATTGATTTTTATTTATCAAATTAGCACTAAAAAAAACTAAATAGAGACAAATTAATAATTTCTCAAGCATTTAAACATTAGAATTAACTTAACGGAAAGGCGTTCTAGGCTCACCAAAATTGAATTCTTACAATCTAGCTTTGGAATCGGAATGTACGCGTGAAGAACAACTTGCTGGAGTGTCTCTATCATTGGTGATCATCCTACAACGTTCATCCGCTGAAGGTGGCTGTCAGAGGTAGGGTTGATGCCATCTTGCTCTCCTTGGCATTAGAAACTTGAATATGCACACTACTCGCCACCACGCTTCTCCATTTTGCTAGAAAATGCCTCAAAAATTTTGGTGGTTCAACTTCTGATTTCCTTCTTCGATCATCCTTAGCTAATGAGCCAGGTAACAAATTGAAGCCCACACTGAGATGTTCTATAGCCACCAAAATCTCCTCCATCCACCGCCAAAGTCATTAGGAATTGGCCTTGAAAGTGGTAGCCAGTGATTGTTTCTCTCTCCTCATTATCACCGCTGCCGTTAACAGTCCTGATCATCACCAGTTTCCTTGAGCTTGTCGGAGGAAGGGGAAGATGATGGTGATAGCTGTTCTCATCGAAGGTTGGCTATTCCATTGCTATCTCTCTCTCTCTCTCTCTCTCCCTCTCTCCACCCCCACCACCCCCCTTTGATTCCTATTTGTCTTCTTCTTTTTCTTTTCTTTTTTTATTTTTTTCCACACACACACACACACACACACACACACATATATATATATATATATATATAATCTTCATTATATATATATATATAAATCCTTAAAAATTTACATAATATATTCTATTATTATCATTATAATAAATAAAACAAAATAACATATCTTTATTTCCTAAAACTTTCTAAATTAAAATAAAATCCAATTTATATGAAAATATTTTCTTAAATTATATTTTGTTTTATTTTTTATCACAAGTATCTTTATTAATAATATTTTCATTTTTTATACTCATTTTTAAATTAAATATATGATATTAAACCAAAATTTCTTAATTTCTTAAAATACTCTCATTCCCTAAATCTATCATTTTAAATATCCAAGTAAAAGAAAAATAATCATATTTCTTATTAAAAATGGAAAACCAAAATTATGAAAAATCGAGTTATTACACCTAACCCTCATCAAATTATTTAACATAAGCAAATTCATCAATAAAAGAGTAAAAATTTTAAAATTTATCCATCAAAATACAAAATAACTATGAAGCCTCGCCCAAGCACTCGGTCCGATAAGCTAAGTGGGAATCAAAATGCATATTAGGAGAAACATCACGATTGGAACTTGCTATGAGTTTAGAAAATTGTATTTTGCAAATTGTTACTTGTAAAAGGAGTTGCCACCTTAATTTTGTTTATTTTAGTTGGGAAAATTAAAGAAAAAACCTGATTTGATTGACTCCAAAATTATACCATTTATCCCAAGGAAAAGCACTAGTCCTCAAATAACCAAAGAGGGCTCAGGGACTAGGTTTTGGTTAAAACAATACAAAAAATTAGTTTGACTTAAATACAAAATAGCTTTTTTTTTTAAAAAAAAAAAAAGAAGTTTTTATATATGCATGAACAGATATAATATGATGCATGAAACAATATTACTCGTGCAATGCATGGCAATATGAAATAATGAGAATTACAAAATGGAAAAGTAAAGGAAAATTAAAACTATTACAAGTCAAAATGTCAAAATCAGGGGATCTTTCCTCTAGCCCGTATGGGCTCTAGGAAAAGCACACATTCCCTAAATATAATCTAAACAACTAAAATAAGAAAGAGAGTATTAAAACAATTATAATAAAAAGAATTAAAATTTTTATTTTTATTTAAGAAAAGTAATTTCAATCCTAAACTATTTCAAGAAGGTGATAGAGAAAAGAAGTTGTTAATTTTAGCGGAGTTGAATGCCTTAGAGACAGCAAGCCTGCGTATCTTTTTGAATAGGAATTAAACTCCACACAGTTCTTCCTTCTTGCGAAGGAGGGGTTTTTAAGTCATAGCCTTTGTTATCATATTTTGATTGATTTTAAAGGGCCTAGGGATTTGTTAATTAGGTCAAATTTTAATTAGGAAAAAAAATTAGATCTCTTCATATTTAGATATTGAAATAAAATTGAAAAGGAAAAAGAAAGAACTTTTACCCTTGGCTTCCGTCGATGAGGAGCATAGGGAGCGAGCTTAACACCGAATCTAAGTTCTACTTTAGCCTGGGGATATCACGAGCACTCCTTTTGGAAGGACTCCTGAATAGCACGAACACTTTTCTTGAAGGAAAGACTTTGGATCACCTTTGCTTGATTACTACAAATTCCCTTTGAATGAAATAACTTGAATTGCACCTCTTCTTGATTAGGAAGCTTAGAAGTAGGGTTTGAGGTGATTAGGAAGCTTATGAATAAGGTTTTATGTGATGGAGGAGGTTTTGGAATGAGGTTTTAGAGATTTGGAGGATTAGAAAGAGGGTTTTAAGGATTGAAAAACTTAGGAATAGGGTTTAGAAAGCTTTAAGAAGAGTATAGAAGCATATCATTGTGTCTAGAAGTTGTTAGGAGGTGCAAGGTATTCATAGGGGGAATTTGGGGGCTTAAAAAGGTGAGTTTTCGGTGTGGGAAATAGGAAAAAACGCGTTGCAGTAATTTGTCCTGGGTTGCAGTTACCGTAAAGGGCTTTACGGTAACCACAGGGCTGACTGTGGTAGCTAATTGGCTACAGCAGGAACCTTTGCGGTAATTGCAGCCAGCTGCGAGTTGCTGCAACCAGTCTACGGGTTGCTGCAGCTCATTTTTCAACCCGTTCTCATTCATTTTTGATCCGATTTGTGCACAGTTTGATTCTATGGATTTGTAATCGAGTGCTAATCATATGAAGGTGCAAGTTTCAAGAAATTTATTTTCAATAGGGCACTGCCCCTCACCTCGCAAGGGGCACTGCCCCCTTGACCCCTGCCCGCTAACTGGCTAGCGGAACTGCCGTATGTGTAGTGCATGAATCTTAGCAAGTGTCAAGCTGTGGTCAGATCCTAAAGATGCAAATTTGAGGGTTCACAATAACATATAAAAATAATTAAAAACTAAAACAAACTAATTCTCTCCCAAATTGGCAATTGATATTGTCCTCAATGTCAACTACAAGAAAAATGCATATTACCAAAGAAAATTTCTGTTGGTAAATATTAAAATTCCATTGGCAAAACTAATTATTAATGAAAACAAAACGTTGGAAAATACTTGATAAAAAAAGATCTATGACGAAAAATCTAGTTTGTCAATAAATTACCAATGAAAAAATGGTCAGCAAACTATTTTACTTTTTGTCCTTTATTTACCGATAGAAAAATTTTGTCAATAAATGGATAATAAATCCGTTGGTAATCCATCGCTATATTATTTGAAAATATTAAATGAAAAAAAATCCATCAGTAATTGATTTGTAACGCCATCAATATTGCATATTTCCATCGATAAATAAAAATAATACTAAATTAAGAATAATATATCCATTGGTTATCCATAGGTATTTTTTAAATAGTAATTTTTTAAT
>CANTUT010001334.1:0-38161 GCA_947687605.1 Reutealis trisperma
TAGCCTGGATTCTCCCGTCGAGAGTCACTTGAAAGTCTTACCTAAACTCTTCCGACTGAATATGATAAAGGCCTATAAAACAACGAGCTACTATCATTTCTTCATTATAGATTGAGATCTTCTTCGAACTTAATGCACAAATAGATAGAATAGCAGCAATAACATCTTTCTAGCCTGCATATTCGTGGAACTCAATCTCATTTAGAAAGCTTATCTCTATCTTTCAGCAACTGAACGGGAAGTGGTTTAGGAAAGGACTTTAGAATCGGATGCGCTCGCCCAGCGAGAAAGGCCCTGAACCTGCCAACCAAGTCAAAATAAAAAAGAAAGAAGAGAACGAGAGGTTATTAAAGACAAATTCGTTAGAGTCTGGAGAAGAGAACTTCGTATTTTGGGAATTCTCTAGGAGTCATGTTTAACCTTGAATGCTATTAATAAATTCTACAGCAATAGTCCCTCGGACTCGGAAAGTAATAACGAAAATGGCTAACCCAATAGCAGATTCCGCAGCTGCCACCGTTGGAACCAATGAAGCAAATGATTGACCCATCATATCATCCGAAGAAACGGAAAATACCAAAAAGTTCAAATTCACAGCTAATAACATTGATTCAATTGGCATTGACATAATAGGAATATTTCGTCTATTAAGGAGGATTCCCCGAATACCTAAAATAGAGATGATCATAGAAAATGTAAAATATTTGATAGGATCCATTTCGGGAACGTGGAATGTAAAAGAAATTCAAATGTTATAACTCCAGTACGTCAGGAACGCTATGTCATTTACAACCCCGGCGTATTTCGGATGCTTGAAGGCCCCGCTGACCCGAAGTTCTTTAGAAAGATTCTTCTTTATCGACGGTGATCGGTCATGGTATCCATAGCGTTACTTCTTTTTCGGCCAATTCTAAGAAAGATAAATCCCGAAAAATCCGTCAATAAATGACGAACCCCATTATACAGATGATAGGACAGGGCTAAGGCAGTAATCTCGACGGAGATTAGGATGAGCTTTGATGAAAAAAAGAAGAATTGGTAGAAATTCTCATAGGTGAAGCAAATCAAACCTATTTTCAGACAAAGAAGATAAAAAAACAAAACTATAGTGGCTAGGAAAGCCCCGGAGATTCTATGGGAAATTGGAAACGTCGAAGTAAGCTGTGGCTTATAAATAGGAAGATGAGGAGATAACGGGCGAAGGATATTCATTTGCTTTGCTTCATTGTCCCTCCTGTCTTCCCTCTCATACTTCTCTAATTCCTTCTCGTACATTTCATTCATATATTCCTCCAATTTTTTATCTTTTAGTTCATCTAAATACTTCCTTTGTCTTTTTTTTTATTGTTTATCGTACCGTGCTTTGACCATGTCTCCCGAAAACTATCGGTACATATGGCGCAAGACGATTTCACACATCGAGTTCGGTATGGGATCGGGTGTTTTCACGTCTTACTGGAAGGCACGGGTTGGTTACGAACGTTTCAGAGAAGGGATTCCAACAGTCCAGCCTCCTAAGGCAGGGATTACTCCTTCATGCCGACCTGACGTTTAGGCTCGTCTATTCTATGCACATTATATAATATAGACTGTCAGGAGAGTCCAGGGCAGCCGGGCGACTATTTGCCCCAACAGGACGTAGCACTTGCCTTTCAGATAGAGGTTCTCGCAAGAACATATAAGCCTGGATGCTCACATGACCCACGGCGTCATGTTATGATAGAAAATCAGGTGGCGAGCCTAATCAGGAACTTAGTGTCCTCATCCATTCCGCATCAGTGAATGGAAACTACACCCTTTGAGCGCCCGTGTGCTACCACGAACCCGAAGCCTGAGACGCTTTTGACCCATTGTAAAGCGACGAAGACGCAGGAAGTCCTATAGGAGAAGGGCCCGCAAAAAACGTCCCGGGGGTCACGCCTTTCCTGCTAGACCGGCCACTACTTTATCAGGAGATAAGGGTGCAAAAATTCAAATGTAACAGGGGCGAGGGGTGCCTCCCGTTCAGGAACAGGAAAAGAGAGAAACACGGGCCGAACGTGAATATCTCCATTAGATAAAAGCGGTTCCCTATCCAATGTATACTGCCGACAAAGGCACAAGAAACAACGAATGTCATATATACATCTCTTCTTATTCATAAGTCTAAAAAGAAGGGTCTTAGACTAGGAATAATATGTAGTTGGTTGTTGACCAACGGAAAGCATGGGAGCACAAACGAAACTGGAAACAACGAATTTCTCAGGAGCAATATCAACTACCTAGACCGACCTGCTATAAGCATTCCAGAAAGACCTAGCGAAGATACTGAATGACTTGATCGATCGTACTAGATAGATAGTCTCAGATAGACAACCTTATCTTATCATACGCAATTCCTCGATCCAAGGAAGATAGAGGCAAGACCTAGGGAAGTCTTGAAAAAAAACTAGTACGGATGGAGGCTTTCGCAACCAAGGGCTCTGGAAGAGGTAATACGAAGTGGATGTGCTGCCGGTCTGGATTGATGCCTTTCCTTCTTTCCAGGATTAAGGATCTCCCAAAAGAATGACCGATGGAACAGTCAATGGGAAATCCCGCCATGCCATCGAGGGGCTAGTGTGACCATCCATAGCATACGACGGGCGAGAGGGGAGCTCTACGTGGTGGCTCAGTGTGTCTACCAGTCTCAGGTGAGGCTATTCGGAGATCCAGGGCCAGTCCCGATTCCATATAAGGGGTTTTCGCTTAGTGTGGTCGAGGGGCGAAAAGGCTGTACGCTAAGGCTTGACATGAGTCTTCGGTTTAGTCGTTCTTCGCTTTGCCGCTCGAGCGGGTCAATAAGCTTCTTTGGTCCATCCTCTCCCAAGGCACTAATCTATCTTTTCTCCCGCATCGAAACCATACTTTAGGATTAGGATTCCTCGAAAGAAGGGCGAGCGCTGGGAAAGAAAGAAGCAAAGAGCCGATGAGAGTAATGCCTTCCAGTTTGTCTTTCACTCAGTCAGTAAGTCATTCATTCGTCCCAGCTTTCCTTTCTTCTTGTCCCGAAAGCATTTCTTTCATAGAACGACTTGCCCATAGGTCGTAATGCTACGAAGAAGTTGTTTGGTAAGCCTGTCTCTTCTTTATAGAAAGTAGCCTTTCTGCGGTCACTCTCTCTTTCGCTGTCCAAGGGGCAATGCGAGCACGAATCTTACTGGCTTAGTGAGTCTTCTTAGTAAGCGCTGAAAGGCAGGCATCCGGAACAGCCTTCCACCTCTTGTTTTGCTTTTCTTTTTCCACAGATCTGGAACTTTGCACACTTGGAACCCGATCCTGAGGAAGAATGAATTGTCGGGTTGGATTTTTAGGGTGCCAATAAGGATGCCAGGGTGCCAGGCGAGCACGAAGACTGACTAGGGACGGATGGAAGGGACTTAGCCCAGCACCCCCTCATCTGCACCTGAGAACAGGCATCTAAGAAGGAAAGCCTTAAGGCCCTTTTTTCGGGCAATGATTCTTGCCTGGACCCCATTTAAATAAGATAAAGCTTTTCCCACTTCTTTTGTCTTCCTTTGGTTTTGGGCTTGGGATCAAAGCATTTGCGTAAGACTTGGAGTTCGACTTGGTTCTTTGCTCTACGGGCTCTGATTCAACTCCCTGTATTGCAATTGCAGCTCGTGCCTTCCCCCGGAAAGAGAAAATGCTTTGAATAGCGTAGTTTCGATCTTTTGGAAAGACTCTCTCCGTACCGACCTTCACTGAACAGAGTGAACCGTCGACTTGAGCACTCATAGCTACCGACTCGAACGAATCTGAATGCTGTCCACGTGAAAGCTCAAAGCTAATGGTTCTGGCCTACTTTACTTTATGTTGATACCTCCCTCTGTTGCAATAGAAAGATAGAATGGAGGTGACTCGCTAGCCTTTGGTTGGGGCTTAGTTACTTAGTTACTACTTCTTCCTTCGCTTCGAGAAGATTGGTGCCTAGACCAGTGCTTTACTCTATTTGCTGACTAGAAGGAGGAGCATTGATAGTCTGCCTTAGCTCCTCAATATCTAGTCCCGGCAAAAAGGCTTGACTCGGACTCAGATCGGCTTGGGCACTCTTTCCCTGATGATATGCCCTAAACCCCTTTCGGGGGACCGCAGTAACTCGTGCCGCCGTGCCTTTCTTTTTGATTGTTCAATGACATGATATATACTATTGATCCCGGTCAAAGCCTTCACGACCTTAATGGGCTTATCCCTACACCGCGGGTCAGTGGGTTTGAAATGAACTCCTACTCCAGCTCTACCTGTCTTTTCCATAAACTTTTCTCCAGATTACTCGTTTTAACCAAAGTAGGAAAACCACTGTTTCTGGTTAGCCGACGGCATATTTCCTTTCGAGCTAGACGGGGTCCAGGGGTGCTGTTCAGATCTAGATTCAATCCCCTGTTTAGCCGTTACGGATAACCTCAATTTGCTCGCCATGAAAGCAATCATTAGAAACCTTACTTCCGATTCTTTTGAAAGCGAACGCACACTTATTCACATTCACTTCTTGAAACCTAAATTCCTCTTGCTTCTTTTCTTAATTGGATTTTTCGAGTGCTTGTCTGTCCCGCTTATCCTAAGGCTCCACGAACAAATGGGACACGCTATTCAATGAGGTCGAAGAGGGATGCGGGGATCACAACGCTACAAGCAACTAGAGCGCAGCGATAAGAGCGGGGACACTCATTAGATTAGTGCTCCCCTTCGATCTATCATGGATTAGGGGGAGAAGCAACCTCTATTCCTACTAGCTTGAGCTCTAACCTTCCTTACTTTATTCTTATTGGAAGAGAGATTTTGACCAGCTATCTACGCTATTTGAAGATCTTTCTTTGTCATAGACAGATTCTTGACCTAAATCAGTGACTAGTACCTTTCCCGGGAAATCCCTCCTCTGAGATTGGACGGCGATAGGGATTGTTAACAGCTGTATTTAATAAAAAAAACCAAGCAAGCAGAAAGCAGTTCCTAAGCCTAAGGAAGAGCTTTTATTATTCTTACTAGGAGTTCCCACTTTGACTGGCTTGCTTCTTATATCTTTCTATGGATCTTTCTATGTCTACGGAGAAGTCCGGCTTCGAAGCCATTCTCCAGAATTCTTCCTGACTTTTCTCAAGAACTTTCTTCCTTTCCTGACTAGTTAGCTTTTTGGCAACTACCTTATTTATCTCCATTTAACCTTCCCTTCAAAGAGGATATGCCCTTAGTTTAGAATCAGCCCCTACTTGATTCGCTTCCTTTCATTATGGCACCTCGCGCTAGCTACTACTGGCAGAAAGAGGATTCCCTTAAAGACTCTAGACTATTTCACTGGAACCTTAACTAACTGGAAAATCACTCTGAAAACTTGCCCCCTGGCTTGGCTTTCTAACCGGACACGGGCTTACTACTCTTTCTTGCTTAGGAGCTTAAGCTGGCTTACTTTTTTAAGGCACTCACTTGAGGGTTAGGCTTGCATCCCCTTAACTTAATAAGGAAAAAATATCTTTCTGTACGTTACGGGTATTGGAACTGGCGGGACAAGAAAGGCACAGGGTTCTGGGCTAATGACAGGCCCTTGCTTTTTATAACAGTTTCTTTCCTGTCAGACAGGACTCTCGCACCTTTACTTGTGGATTTCTTGATGACTTTCGCTGGGGACATAAAAAGGGGCACATGAAAAGAGGGCTACCCTCGCTCCTCGCTGGCGCTAGATTCTCGAAACGAAAGCTATTAGACCGGGCTTCCCCTAGCTTTCTATTGGTTACGGAAAGGAACGATATATATTCTGTTAAAGACTAGCTACTACTTTATCATAGCATTTTACCTTCTAGTACGTGAATTAGGCTAGGCCCTTGCTCGGAGTGGGGCAGGATCCGCAGCTTCTTTTAAACTGACTTCCGAACCGCAATTGAAGACTCAGCCCGGAAGATGGCAACTTGAACGGCACAGAGACTAGGCGCGGAAGGCCAATGAACATCGGCTTCAGACCTTAACCTTAGACGTACCGTACTTCCTCAAGATGAACCTGCTGTAGAGATTATCCAATCCCTGGACTTTCGCTTCTAGCACTGACATTTAATTGAGTAGCGAGTTGAGCCCCTACTATGACTAAGAGAAGCTCCTCGCAGAAAGAAGCCCCTACGATTACTCATCGAAGTTCCGAGCCTTTTGGGTCGCAAGGCAATGACCAAGAGAAGCTCATCGTCCAGGAGACGAAAGCACTATACTTCCTGCTTAGAGCATGAAAGGGTCCGGAATCATAGGATCGGAACGAGCTTTCTCTCCAATCCACTTGGCGAAAGACATCCCATCCCAGGGAAAAAGAAAGCAAGTCAGACTGAGTTCAATTAGTCCCGTCCTTCCTTCAGGGAATGGTGGGAGGTATAACATTCGATTCTTTTGACCGCCTCTGGGCTTAGGTAGTCATAAATATCATAAGACCCTAAGGATAGCATAATGCTTGGTATTAAACCATACCAGATATGAAAGCCCAAGCAGATCGCATAATTCATTGCATCCACCCTAGCTACTAATCCACCGGATCACGCTGGAAATCTTCTCGTTACTTTGTGGGTTGACTTTGTATATAGTACTTTTAACAGAAATCTCCTTACCTTTTTGGAGCTCTCAATTATGAAAGCGGGCAATCCCCTAATAAGTCACTCCTCTCCTTGTTTACCAGGGTGGAAGATTCACGGTACCTCCTGCTTCTGCTTAAAAGTATACCACTGCTAGAACTCTTGAAAGCAAGAAAGCCGGTACTGACGTATTAGAAGGTGAGGGAAATGGAAAGAACTTCCTTCCTGACTCAGGTGATGCCTTAATATTTGAACTGGCAGTCTCAACTGGCTATTCCCCCGGAGCAGGTCTATCTTCACTCTTTGAACTCGAAGCGGGTCCCTCAACTCTTCTGTCCCAAAAAGGGCTAGTTTTTCTGCCCACTGGTCTTGAGTGGTTTCCCGGTTCTGGGATGTCTTTCCTTCTTATTGCGTATATAAGAAGGTTGGGAGTGTTGATGAGGGCTTTGGCCCGGCTGGAAGACGTCGGACGTCGAGGGTCCCCCCGCGGATTCACTAATATCAGAACTGGGAAGAAAGCTTGCTTACCGTGATTTTTGAGTATCAAGTCGGTGCTCTGACACTTTGATCTTTATCGGCAAAAAGAGTCTCAACTCGGTCTTCTGCTCTAAAGGGAGAGGCAAAAACAGAGTCTTATCTCTTCTTTAATTTAAAGGGATAGTAGAAAAAGGGTCCTCCCCAAGACCTGCTCTAGGACTGCTAATGCCTGATTCTAGGTCATAGTCTCTTCCCCCTACATTCCTTCTTCAACAAAGTACCCAGGGCCAATCGGAAGGGTGAACAAGCTCAAGAGCTACTCTAACTTCGGGAAAGGCTGGCCCCCGGTAGCTCTAGAAGTAGAAGATGTTCGCCTAGTAGCTGTCCTAAAAGAAGGGGCAAGAATCTCAGGACAAACTCGTTGTTGTCCTTTGCGCCCAAGAGCTGGAAATTCTTCTTTCCCCTGTCTGGCCAATGCCATAATATGAGAACAGGGAGGTGCAAGTTTTGCTTCAAAGTCTCCGCCTTACTTAGAATAGTGGTCTGGAGTTGGAATGCTTCCTGCTTTCGGGCCAAGAAAGGCATCTTAGTGTTTTCCAGGGGCGGGGAGTGCAAGTGAGGCGAAGCTCAGTGAGCAAAGGGAGTCAGAAGATATCCCTGATCGCACCTCTGGAGAAGAAGCTGACTTACTAAACTCGAACCTCTATAGATATACGGTTGACTCAACCAAACTCTGAATATGCGGAATCCGCTTCAAGTTTTGAATGAGACGTGAGCTTATACTGGGCTTGCTTACCTGCTTGAAAAAGTTTCTTTCCCTGCTGATATACCTTACCTTTTGCGAGGGCCCTTGCCTACTTCTTCTTTGCCAGCGGGATTTCCCAGAAAGAAAGCATCTTCCTATTCTAGTAATCCAATCCCTCAGAAGCATATGATAGAAGCCCCCACTTTTACTTTCCTTCCAATTCATTCACTCGCAGATCAGCTTCCAGGTCTGCTTCGGGCTATGGTCATTGATGGGATAACAATTGTACTAGCACGAACTGTTCGCTCGTAAGGATCAAGTCTCATTATGCTCAGTGCCTTCGTTAAGCAGAGAAAGTCTCGTTCTACAACTCAAAGAATCAGGATGCCGTTTCGCTCCTTCGCCTATGATAAATCAGAATTGGATGGAGCAAAGTGAGAAGCGGAATTAGAATGAGAGACTACGAATGCGGCTTGCAACTCCTACTCGAGCTTCTGAACCTATATCATACCCTTGCCCTTGGCTTTGGTCCTTTCGATAGACTTTCCGCAGCTCAGTACTGCAGATCGTTGACGCCCTTGTGACAACTTTACTTACTGCTGTACTTCTTAAAAGAGAGAGAGCTGTCTCGCTATGACTCAAAGATCATGGGTCTTTAGCCAATATGTTTGTAAGTCAAGGCATGGAATTGGCCGAAGACGGGCCAACTCTCATATCGCTAGTTCATCCCGAGAGAAGTGAGTAACCTATAACCTGGAAAGCGAACCTGTCAAGCAAGTGAAGTGATCCTAGAGGGGTACACATGGTATATAGTACTTTTCCAGCTTTCTTCAGTATTCCCTTCATACCTCTTTTAGTTAATCCAGCCTTGTGACTTAGCGTTGATGGTAGTACCCCTTGGTTGTGCTTCAACCGTGCCCAGGTTTATAACTAAAGTTAATTGAATAATGGGGTCTTCCCCAATAGATGGATTATAGTGGCCTAGTGGATAATGGGCTATTTAATCGCATCGCTCTTGTGGATGCTTCCTAATCCTAGCCCCTTGGCTCAGAGCAGACCTCTTGTTTACAGGGCTACCTCTTCATAGGTCCCCAGACTATTTCAATTCTAAAAGAGAGTCTTCTTTCGCTAGTTATGCTGCTACTTACTTATTTTTAAATTTATCTTTTCGCTCAACATGTGCATTGCTTCGATTCCCGCCTTTCTCTCTCGACGAAGTAATAGTCCAGTAATAGCATATAAGAGATTCAGCATTGACTACATAAAAGGATTCGCGACTCTACGATCGTAGTTTGATAACTCGTCTTCGAAGACTATTGGATTTACGTAAAATAGAATATATGGAATGCACGAGGCATTTCCGCCCAACCCTGACTTTCTGGTGATAAACCATATCAAAGACATATTGCATATCTAGATAGAAAGTCGCTTTCGAAGCTCTCTGAGTGGGGCAGGTGCATCATTCATTCCTTATTACTTGAAGCGCCTTGTCGGTGATACATTTTTTGTCAACTCTTCTTCCCTACTCAATCTGTCTTGCTTGGAATAAACTGAGAAAGAAGAGATCGAGCTAGGAAAGGTATGTATATGATGAAAGCTAGAATCTCTTTAGTAAAGAAGCATTCCCCAGGCGAGCTATTCATCTTCGATCTTCCTGCCTTTCCATCTCATCTTGAACACTTCGCAGACGAAGGTTAGCTATTTACATGATCCTCAGTTTCACGATTGGTTATACGCTTGATCCAGAAAAGGGAAATGAGTAAGCGCACCGGTCTTAGTCACCTAATTCCTCTTTCGATAAACGAGCAAAAGCTTGTATGCCATGATTGGGTTTTGCTAGCCGATAAAGTGTGCTTTTACTTCACAATTCTTCTAGGCGCCAATAAGACGGGATTGAAAACGTTCTTTTAACTACTCCGCTCGTGGTGAATCTCGATGAGACGGTTCTGCCCCGTTCAATAGATATATATGGTGCTGCCCCCTCCGTCGGATAGGATCTTCTTGATCTCACTCGTTTTCGTTCGTCCCATGTGCCCAAGGCTATAAGAGCTCAGAGTGTGACTGTGTGGACCCAGAAAGAATGGACTGCGCCGGAGCGCTGACCCATATATGCCTACTTGTTACTCTCTAAAAGAACTTCTCCTTTCTATAGGTATGGTTGACTTGATCCCTCTGCTGTGCTGCTTTCAAGCAGACGATGCCCGCAGAAGAGAAGTAATCAATAGAAGAAGAAGGAAAGGAGTTGCGGAAAGGCAGGGCGAGTCAGGTATCTCAACAGGAACATCCCAAGGGAAATGAAATGCTCAAATCCGAAGTAGGGCTCTCGTTGAGGTGAGGAATACCCCGTGGGTCCGGTCAAGGATTTCGATCTGAAGCTGGCCAGGGCCAGGGATTGGAAACTGCTGAAAGAGAAGGAAAGGTCAGGCTAAAGACTGCTACCAAGCCAACGGATAGGCTAGAACGAGGAAAGACATTCTAATTCTAACGAAAAGGTTGGTTGCAACGGCCGATTCTCTGTGCCCGCCATGGAGCTAGCTAAAAGAAAGATGAAAGCCAGCTAGCTTAGCAACACTTTACAAGGAAGGGCTGGTGAACTACTACTACTAGATAGCTACTTCGGCCCACTATGGGCTATCCCTGCTTCTTAGGAAGCTACTTTAGATTTATAGTGCTTTCCTTTCACATGGAATCTCCCTGTCAGACCCCGACCTTAACTCAGTCAATTGCGTCGACTCAACTACTGTCTGTGTGAGTAGCCATGAAGAGCGGGAACCACTCAAAGTTGACTCAAAAGTGGGAACTACTACATCGGTTGAACTGCTATGAAGGAAGAACCAGAGCGGGATCAATAGAATCTAAAGGATCAACTTCTGTGTTGTGTCTGGATTTGTTACAAGTAACTGATTTCGAACCGTTGATGTAGCTGGGTCACTCGGGGTCCCAAGCCACTATTCTTGTCATTTTCATCCCCGTCCTTTGGCTCAGTAGGAGTAGGAGCACCACTAGTTCCAGCACAAAAATCAGCTCTTCGACCACTTGCTTTCTTTCTCCCGGAATGCATAAAGTATCTGCTGCTAGCTTGACCGCTGCTGTGTCATAGATGGCAGTTCAACCGGTGGAGCTGCTCGATAAGCCACCACTGTCTATGCCTCCGGGTCTTGATGGCCGAGGTGCTTATGAGTAAGCCGTTGCTTCAACGAAGGATTTACTGAGCGAACTACTAAATCAACAAGATCAATCGTCTTTGCTTCCGGCATCCTTCCCCCGCCGCGGGAAAGGAAGGAAGTATAGGTAGGGATAACAAAGGAAGTATACCCCACTAAGGATAAGGAGGGTAGTCCCGTTACCACCAGGCGGATAAGCATCAGTCTTAATGCAGCCGGGGTATTAACTCATAGGAGTTCGATACAGTAGTCCGTAGCAAACAAAAAAGACTCTCCATAGGGTATGGCTCCCACCGAGGTACCGACCCTAAAAATAGAAAGCCCCCCGGAATCCATAACCACCAGTTGTAGCGGAGGAAGTAGCAGTCAGTCGCTTCTCCCGGGGCCCCGAACTGGATCTTTTCTTTCTCGGGCGCAGTAAAAAGATATACGGGGTTATAGATAAATAGACAAAGAAGTTCGGCTAAGCCGGTAAGATAGATCGAGCTCTTGATTCACTTTAGGACTGAAAGAAGCCGGTAGCAAAGGAAGTGGCAGCAGTGTTTTATATAACTGCTTTTAGGTCTAGAGATTCATCCCCTAGTCTGTGAGGAAAAGGCACTATTGGCTTTCATTTCAGTAAAGAAGAAGGGCTTAGAGCCTTTAATGAATGTCCATTTTTCCTTTAATTTAATAAGGGCTTTCCCTTTGCGAGTGCTATCGTATAATAAGCCCAGAGTAGGCTGCTATTGAATCCGAAGCTATTGACTGACTCCGCTGTGGATGGGATTAAGGCATGGGATTCATACCCAGGCTAAGGCTAAACTAAGGATTCGGCAGGCGAGACATCTATATCTATTTTCTTATCATTAAGAAAGAGAGGAAAGGATGCAAGGAAGAGGCTGAAAGTCTTGTGAATGCCCACAGATCTGCCTTTTAGAACATCTAAGACTGAGAAGACTGATGAAAAATATTGCATGCGAGGGCAATTGAATGTGGACGCCGGTATCTCAGTTCATGTAGTAAGCATAACGTAGACCTACCAGTGTTGTCGTATAGCCAGGGTAGCAAAGGAAGTGTCTGGAAAGGAAGCTTCCCAATCAGGAGTGGCTAAGAATCTGTCAAGGCGGGATAGAACTGGAACTTCTTGGTTGTTCTACCAAGTAAATTTATCTCCACCAAGAGGGAACACCGAAAGGGATAAGCTGGGAGATACGATGGAAAGAATAAAGCAAGTTTTGTTCGGCTTCTGTACCTAATAATCCTTCTTCTAGGTGAAGCCAAAAGCTAGCCACAGCTATAGCTATCTATGGTGGTTGACGATAGATATTCCTAGAGAAGAGAGAAAACGACTTATTTTACCGGGGACCGAGAAGATTAAGGGCTAGTGGAAGTCTAAGGTAAAAATTGCTTGAGCTGATAAAGTTGTAAGGCTGAAGTACCCAAGCCAAGGGTTTAAGCGGATGCCCCCATGCTCTCTTCGGAATGGCTGGTGACAACGCTAATGGATTGGACGACAGGTACGATGAGCTCACTGGCAGGGTATAACCATTCTTGTCCCGAAGAAAAGCAGATGTTGATGACTCCGAGATAGACGACCGGATCGGCAACGGACGTTGACGAGCAACATTCCTCTGCCATTGAGTGAATCGGATCACACTTTCCTACCGTAAGGGGATCGCTTTGGTTACGCAGTTCGGTTGGCTAGTCAAGCTTCCCTACATCTGCAGGTCTCCTAGCAATCGACCCCTCCCCACCAGCTCCATTAGCTACTATTAACTCCCGGGCCTGACCTTAAAAGATAGCATTTTCTCACATAAAAAAACAAGAATGATGAACTTCAAATTATTACTTTAAGTAGTATGGTCTATGTACTTTTATCTCCTTCATTCGGTAACTACGAACAAAGGAGATTTTTGTTCTATGCTCCTCTCTCTATCCCATTCCTCCCCGGACAGCGAACCGAAGGGACCTTAAGGAAACTCCTTGCCGTGGAAAGGGGTTGGTTTTGTCTGGTAAATTGCGATGGCTTCAGGACACATTCTTTCGAAGAAAATGACATGGATAACTAGGGAACCACTACAATAGGAAATAACGGATCTATTCACTTAAGTTGAAAAAGCTGCTTCATGGATATCTACCTAGGGAAGGTCGAAAGCTGAAGGAAGTATAAAAGAAAGAAGTGAGGCTGCGAAGAAGAAGCATTTTAGCATTCACCTGTCCGTCCTTCTTTATGGAATGCTCAAGCCTAGTGAGAACTCAAGTCGATTCGAATGACTGGATCCGCTGGAACTAAGGCTATTTCCAAAGCCGAAAGGAAGGTGCTTAAGCTGAAAGAGTGGTCAATGAGGCTCAATTCTTTATATTGAATCCAAGACCCAGGGCATAAGGAATTCACAAAGTCTAATAAGACGATCAACCCATGCCCTCCCCTCGCTATTCAGAGCGAGATGCGCATAGCGAGACTGAATCTTTCTTAGGAAAGCGTGCAAGTTGTTTGATATAATCGGTGGAGAACATTCACAACTCAGTCTTTATATCTTTGATTCTTGAAACTGATATATTTCTGAGACAATCTTATATCAAAAGCACGACTTTCGAGTCACGACTTGCAAGTTACAGGTTTTAGGAAAAGCGAGAGTCTCCGTCGGGTCCGGCTCTACCGAAATTTGAATGCCGCCGCTTAGCTGCCAAGGTAAATAAAGTCTCCGTGAACAAGTCAAGCTAAGCAAGGAGGCAGGAGGTACCTATATCTACCCAGCCAGGTGTGACTTTTTTCAGCTTTTTCCAGATAAAGGGCTTTCTTTGAAAGAATCTGTCTTCCTTAGCGAGTAGCTGCTGGTTTTCAATCCTCCCGAGCCCCTACCCCACTCCTCTCCTTTCAGTCGAGTTCGTTCCTAAACCTTTCAGTCGATCTCCCGACCTTTGGTCCCCTCTCCCTATGGTCGAGCGACTTCGTTCCTCTCCTGCCCTTCGCTGGATAGAAGCTATCAAGCCCTCCCGGTCATCGGGGCTCAGAAGCGGGCGGGGGGGAATCCGCATCTCAAAATGAATCTCTTTCTTTTGTCCTTTAGGTTTCCCTCAACTTCAAATCCATCTGCCGTCCCCGTATACTCGCTTCCGGAGAGCCGGAACCAGGGACGGGATATGAGGCCACCTCTTCTAGTCTCAATTGGGATTCCCAGCGTTCAGTGAAGGCTCGAAGCCATCTCCATATTAATCCCCACCCTGCAAAGCTAGGATCCCAAGGATAGGCATTGTTCGCCTTGTGCTTGGACCTGAAATGAGGAAGAGATAGCACAGTCTTATAGGAGGCCTCGCAATACGGTGAGAGGAGGAGACTGATTTGAACTGGAAGCACCCGTAGGCCTTCTGATCCTATGGCGATGTTTTCGCTTAATTAAGCAGCCATAGTCCGTGCTAGGAAGACTTTCATTAGCAGAATTTGCAGTCGGGCTGTGAACCCTAGGCCTTAGGATTGGAAACCCTAGGCCCGGCCTACCAATAGAATAAATAGGCTACCGAGTTGAAGCAATAGCCAGAGATTAGGAGGTGCGTCGCCTTTTAACAGGTGCGTAGCTCCGGGAGGAATAGCTATGATAACTTCATATATATATCTTACATATTTTATATCTGGGAAGCGCTGGCTTGTTGAAAGTCAAGGTAATCTGTTTGTGTCGTTTATGATAGATCATATTTCATTCCATTCTATTCTCAATAGTGCGGTAATTAGGGTGCTTCCGTGGCTAATCGTATCGTAGGTTGACCACGTGCTTGACATGTTCCTTTTATTTAGATGGGCTACTCTGTCCCCATCGGTCAGCATAAGCAGCTGAATCTAAAGAGGAGAAGTTGTAACGATCTTCTTGTCTTGGATATGTTATAAGGAAGCTTATGTAGCTACTGGTGCAGCTAAAGAAGTTGCTTCTCTTTCTCTTGTGTCTGTCCACTGTTCTCTTGCTCTAGTAGTAGCTGGTCTATCCTATGCCTAACAACATTACGGAAGGTCTAGTGTCTACTGGTACTGATGTAGTTATTGTACCTGTAGTCGCGAGGGATGCTCTTGTTGCTAATGTAGCTGTTGCCCGCTAGTCCTTTCCTTGCTTGTGTGAGGGAATGGAGTAGCTACTTTTGCGATAACCTTTACCCATTCAAGAGAAGCAGCTAGTGCTTCAGTGGTTCCTGTAGCTCATGTAGTAGCTAAGGATGCTACTGGGACTGAGACCCCATCCCTTATACAAAAATCCATCAGTTCAAGAGGATAAGGATCTAACGGGTTCTCCACACCATTCCACTCTTTTCCTTATCCATCTGCCATCGCCTATCAAAAAGATAGGATTGGAGAAAAAAAGAAAAGAGAGAAGCGAATGCAGAATCCTTGGTATTCAGTCAACTGTCAAAAAAGGGGTTCCCTGCCTTTCCAGTCAAGCAAATAATGACTATTCCCATCTAGTCCAACGGGGAGCTTACCTTTAGAAGGATACTAATCACAGCGGGAACTCTTTAAGTGAACAAAAAAAGAATCCATTCTATCCCTTAATGTAATGTTGCTACTATTGCTGGATGGTGAAGCAGAGAGTTTTCAAGCTGCTTTACTTTCTGTAACAAAGGAAGCTCTCTTGAGTAACCTTTAGAGAGTGAAGAGAGGATAAGCTATGAGTCACAGAAAGAGGATGCCAATAGTTTGTTAACGCTATTATTCCTCAAATCTATAAAGAAGGGCAAGTGATGGGTACACTAGGGTACCACTAGTTTTTGAACGGAATCCCTCATAGCGGTTAGTGACAAAGACCAATGCTCACCGAGTTGAAGTAGCAGTAGTGTTAGTAGTAGGTGTGAAAGAGTAGCCGGAAAGTTACGATTAGCAGTTTAACCAGTTAACCTGGTAATCAGTGGAAGCGAGGAACCGATGCTGTAAAAAAAGCTATAAACTCTTATTCCCATGGGAAGAGCGGAAAAAGCAGCTCGAATGTTAGTGAGAGGAGCGAAAGCCAGAGTCAAGACCAATTGTTGCAGAACGGATATCCCTTCTCCATCTCTCCCATCCCGGGAACTCTTTCAAGGGATTATGCTAAGAGTGAAAAGGAGTTAATTTACCACTTTCAGTCAGTGCTTATTCTTTTCTTTGTGTGCAAGAGTAGGCAAGGTGCGAGTTTAACGAGTGAAGAGATGTTTTCGACGTTTGTTGAACACAGGAAAGAATAAGCCATATCCCTTATCTTATACCTTTTATTGAGATTCCTCGGGGAACTATTGAAGTGAGGGGTAGTGAAATAAAATAAGGTAAAACAAGGAAATGGATTTCTGAGGTTTTCAGGGTTGTGCCCCGTGCACTGTCTAGTTGTGATTTGAGTAATGCCAAGGAAAAAAGCTCAAAGAAAAGCAAGGAACTCCTAAATAAATCAGAAGTAAGGTAAGCAAAGGTGAGCTAACACTACGGCAAGAGAAAGGATGAAGTAAGCAAAGCAGAAACAGAGTACGCACAGCATTAACCTTTGTTTTGTGGGGGGTTACCGGTGATGAATCAAGAGTGTTTAAATGGACGGAAGTGAAAAAGAGTCAATCATACCCCTCACTAGTAGTTTTAAAAGGGTACACGGTAATCATTATAGTTTGCTAGTTTTAAAGATGAAAATGGAAGGCAAAGAGGTCTTACTATATCTCACTCTTTCAGGGTTGACGTCTAGAGTAGAGAAAGGATGAAAGGAGAGTTCCGAGATAAGACTTTTTTTTTTAGTCTCAGTCTCAGTCCTCCGCTTACTAAGAAGCCTAACTATCTGACAGGGCTAAACGAGCTAAATGCTTTCAACATTTCCCCCGCTCCCTACGAGTTTACCCCTCCAAACGAGCGAATGCGGGTGCAGACGAGTCTACTTGCAGAAACCATTGGAGTACTAGGATAAGCCCTTGCAATTTCAGTGCCAGTCCCCCTTGGGAAAGGATAGCCATATCCATATGTGGATTCAAATGCGAGCCCTTAGAAGCTGGGGATGTGAATATATATAGAGATGCTTCTATCAACACAGGTGAAAGGCTTTCCAACTAGCCATTGTACCTGAGATTGCGATAAGTCCTTCTTCTTCTTTGGAGCTTGTTCTTGGTCCCAAGGGAAATGGGGTGACAAAGAGCAGCTTGCTTCTCCAATTGGATCATTGCTCGACTCGATGGGTACTTCTAGTGGTTTGCCGGAGAAGCTCTTGTTTTTCTTTCAGGAGTTAGTAGGTGGCATGGACACCTAGCCTTTTCTTATTTATAGTATTTTTTTGTTTGCTGGCACAGGTAGTACAGGCATTATCCACTCCAGCAGTAGCAGATGTAGAATCTGAAAGGTGGGATTCCCGGTTGATTGGATGCTTCCGTTAGAGCTTCTTCCCCTCCTGTCATTTAAGGGCACCTAGCTTACAATCACTAGTGAAAGAGTGCCAATTGACCCAACTAGCGAATCTGTTTACAAACCATTCAATATTTTGAATTTCCGTGAATACCGCTCGAAAGCAGTCATTGAAAAGAGCAGTCATTTGTCGGCTTGATAGCACAAGCACGATCCACCCATATCCCTCCGGAGAGTGAGGAAAGGACGGGTACCATCGAGTTCAGAGCCAAAAACGGACAATCGATCGATCGTCCGCATCTGCTATTGATCTCGTCCTGATCGAGGCTTGTCGAAGATAAGTATCAAGTCCTCTATCGCTGGACTAGACTAGATTTCGAAGATTTTTGAGTGGCTACTATCAATGGAATTCCAGAACCAACTCCCAAAAGAAGGGTAGTTAAAGACTACCTCTTTCTCCTGGCCTGGCTGGCTCTCCTACCTGGGATCCCAACTACTATCCATATCCTACCTGCTATCGACAGTCCTTCCACCTGTTACTCACTCTCCGGCGGTACACATCGAGCTATGAGTCCCCAGGGAGTCTATAGAGACTTCCTCAATCCAATCAACCCAATCCAGGGACCTACTTCAATAGTTCGCTAACCACTCGGAGCAGTTTTGCAGTTAAGGATATCAGCTAGTTGGTTGTTTGGCTCCTCGATCCGGACTGGAATATATGGCTCTTCGATTAGGACTTTCAGTAGCTTTTGGGGACCAAAGAGCAGGGGTAAAGACTGCCCAATGGGCTCCTAGCTCGCTAGCTCTTCCCTTTTCTGGTTTCATGATTCATGAGTGGAATCTTCTCAAGTAGTTTAGATCCCAGCAGTTCTAGTTCGTTCTTGTGGAGATTCCACCCGAGTAGCTACCCCTCAATCTATAGTAGTTGAAAGGTTTCACCCAGTGGTCCTGGATTTGCTTGCGATTGAGTTGAGGCTTGACGTAGTTAAGGACTACTCTCAAATGGGAGCTGAGAGCTGATTGCCCAATGGGCTCATTGCTCTTTCGCTCATTGCTAGTGAATGGAGGAAGGAATGCTAGTTTGAGTTTGGTTGGTGGAGAGGAGTAAGAGTGACGTATTTTGAGTTGCCATTTTTAAATAGTCTAATTATAAGTTTAGTATAGTAGTATTGTAGCCTGATATAGTTCACTGAAACTTTGGTGTAGTTGACCCTATTGACTACAGGTTCTACCCTCTTTGAGTTCATAGGAACTACCTTACCTTATTACTAACATCTCATGCATGCTTATCTATATAGGGCCATAGAACGCTATCTAAGATCTAAACGACCCTACTTCAAACAAACATTAAGTAAAAAATTTCAATAGCGAACAGCCGGCTTCATCAACACCACTAGGATCCGGTCGGTGTTCCGTGATATTTACTAGACCACGCTTCTATCTATCTCTATGAATAGCTTGATCTCTCGCGAAAACTACTAAGGAAGGCAGGGTCCGAGCCCTGAAGTGAAGAAGGAAGGGGGAAGAAAAGGATTACTCCTAGGGAAATCTCCATCTATTAAAAGAGAGTTAGCCAATCTTATCTAAAGCCCTACCATCGTGGAAATCTATAGCATTATAAAGAGATCTAGTTAGACGGGGACTGAGACTGCAAGGGATTAGCTTACCACTGCAACTTCAATCGCAGAGAAGACAGAAGCACTAGCTTAAACACGTTGAATGGCTTAGACCAGGGGTGGGATTCAAAAGGAGCTTAAAAAGAAGCTGACTTTAGGGCTTCAAACTGAAACTCGAGATCTATCTTCTCTTCACAAGCTGTAACAGCAGACTGATGAATTGAATTACGAGTTAGATCATATGGACAAGACGAAAAACTGAAAGCTATGTGCACGCCGTCAGTGCATCAAGGCGTGTGATGGTGTCAACCCGCTTCAGAGGCCTTCGGTAAAGCAGCGAAAGTCACATTCACCCACACCCCTGTGTCTTACCGCGTTTTCACGCACTTTCAAGGCTCTTTAGCCATGATCCAGTCCTTGACTTACTACTTCCTTTCTCGCGGCTGACTCAAGACTCTTTTTCTATTCTCTAGCTCTAGATCTAGGGATTAGCAGGTTGGCTTAATAGAAACTGACTGAATATATGCGGTAATTAAGGGACTTATTAAAACCTTGCTTTGAACTTCCGGGACGCTAGAACGAGAGAATAGCTTACTAGCACCGGACTCTTGTTATGAAATTCTCTATCCCGTGTGAAAGTATGTCTTTCTTACGGGCGAAAGAACACCTTTGAAAAAGGGAAAAAATGACTCAAAGGAGTGAGTTAGGGCATAACTGCAGAATAAGTTGTACCCTGGCTCATGCTCAAGTCAGCAATAAGTTGCTGCAATAAATCACTCAGTACTGGAAGGGATGGAGATAGAAAAGCTAGGCTAGTTCCATTCTGATGTTGAGGAGACTCGCTCGAAAGGCCTTAAGTAGTTGCAACATTTGCGAAGGATTCAACAGCTTGCCTACTGTACCGCTAAGCCCTGCCTATTAATGCCATAGCTTCGGGGCAAGCTATGTGGTTATACAGCAACGCAACCTTCTTGTTCCTAAAGCGAAGCGGCAAAGAAAGTACATACTTCGGAGAAAGCCGGCCTCTTCTTCGCTTTCAGTCAATTTATAACATTTCCTATTGATTTGTCCCATGGGACTTATTCTGATTTCATCATTTCATACGGAATAAGAACAACAAGAACAAGAAAAGCCAGCTGTTAATAACAAGCAACCCGTTAATAGAAGTGAGCCGACTAGAAGTTTTGCCCCTGTCTTTCTGGTCTCATCCAGGTTAGAGGTTTCAGCAATGCTTGTAGTGTTGTCCTCGATATTCTCTAAACAATCGTAGAAGCTTTCAACTGGGGAAGATTGGAAGCGCTTGATCGGAAGTTTCCTAGCACTGGAGTTTGATCTCTCATCCATGGTATCTCTTCCCACTTTTGCTATTGACTTCCATCCTTACCGCAGAATCTTTCCCTAAGAGTTAGCCTTACTTTTTACCGCTTAAGGTTTAAGTAAGGAAAGGAGCTAGTTCTACTTACTAGCTCGAACGTAGCCAAATTCTCCATGGGATTTATTCGCTTTATCGAAAGTTTAGATGAAAAAAGAATAAGGGAAACTTACTAAGGCAAGAAAATCTCTCTCTTATATTTGTCTTATCTTTGACGGAAAAGTGCATCTAGTGGCTGGCCTTCCTTCTTTCATTCTTCCTAGCGCCGTCCCTGTAACGAAAGCAAAGAGAGGTTGAGCATGACTTCCCATATAAATCCTCCCTCCTTTCAAAGCAGGTTTTTCCACTGATGTAGAAAAAAGGCTATTCCTTCTTCGTACAGGCAAAACTTTCTTTTGTTTACGATTCAATGTGGTTGAATAAGAGAAAGTAGAAGGGAAATCCCCTTCCTTTATAAAGAGTATGCTCTCGTGACGTAATACCTTCCATGGAAAAAGAAACTTTATTACTTTTGAAACTAGACCGGGTGCTTGCTTACAACTTGCTGTCATTAGACAATTTCATCATCCCGATACTCTTCTTTCCGTTCCGTTCCGGGCTTTCCATCGGGTACACGTAGAATCGCGCTGACTTTGCTTCACTGACTCTAACTACCAAAACTATCCACACCAGTTTGGTGAATAATCGTAGATATGGGGGGCAGGAATCAGAAAGGTTTCTCGATCAATCCGATCTTTATTCAGTGCCAAGACCTTTATAATAGAAAATAAGCAATTAGTTAAATTCGATACATTCGATATCCTTCTTAAGCTTCAGAACGAAGATGGTGGGCTCGCGTGGGTAGCTCCCGTCTCCTGTAGCCGCCTTGTTCTCTGTTAGTTCATAAAGTGTCTGACACAGACGCAAAGTCATGACAACCAGACTAGACTAATAACGTTACAAGCAGCGCAAGGAAAAGTCTGAACGCTTTCCGCAAAGATGCTGTTAGTTAGTCCACTTTGACAAGAAAGTGGGAAAAACCGACGGGGAGTGAGTTCATAAAAAGGACTCTTTCAAACCGGGTTCCTGCTTCTTCGCTCGGTGACGAGGCAGTGATATCGTCGTATTCTTCCGGCTTGGATCAGTTGGATCCGGCTTGAACGCAAGCAACGGTTGGCTAGACTGCTCGATTGGCGGATTGGCTTAGCTTGTTGCGAACTACTGTTCTTCATTTGCCTTAGTTGTGTGTGGGGTCAACGGAGACACTTGCACTTACTGATTGTACGTACTCACCTTAGTCCTCAATCCGTACTTCACTCACTGACTCATTCATAAGTAGTTGGAGCCAGGTAATGTTACGGCGAAGCCTCACTGGGCTGGAAAAGCTCATCCCAAGTTGATAATCTTGGGCTGGTAGTTATTAGGTCCTATCAAATGGCGAGGACTCACATAGTACGACAAGACTTTATGAAATGAGGAAAAGAAGTTAGCGGATTATGTATAATGCCCTATTAGATAGCCCATGCCTTGCAAACGATTATTTCTAATTAGACTGTGCTGCTTTGCTGATAAATTCAAACCGCCACGCCAAACAACGGGATCGCCCACTAGGAGAGATTCAAGAGATATAGGACTATGCTATGAGCGATAACTAGAAATATCATAAGAGAAGAAAGGACTGACTGAAGGAAGAAGCACGGGGTTAGGGTAGGGGGATATTTTAGGTCTAAACAATTGACCGGCTGGGTGCTTTTGATCAAGAGAAAAGGAACGAAAAGAAGAATCGACGAGGAAGGAAGAAGAGAAAATCGTGAATGTTAAAAGCGTGACGGTGACGAGAATTCGGAAGTAGAGATGTTAGAAGGAGCTAAATCAATCGGTGCGGGAGCTGCAGTAGATATTGGTAATGTCTTTAGTTCTTTGATCCATTCCGTGGCGCGAAATCCATCTTTGCTTATGCTAACTCTCAGTTTGGTCCTACTTCTTGTTCTTATTTCTATGATGGAGGGGTCCTCCCGCTCCAGTAAAAGACGCCTTGAATCCTCAAAGCGGAGTCTAACAGCTTTTGGGGGATCCGATGATGAGGGCGATCCTCATAAAAGAAAAAGACAAGAAATAGGAAAAAACTGTAGGGATTGCGGTTACTCTCTCGTTCGCGAGCTCTTTCGTCAAATTCTAAAGCGCACAGCAGATGCCGCTTTAGAAGAAAAAACGAAAACTAAAAGATTTAGTACTCTCCTAGAGGAGGCTATGGAAAAGAAATTTGGGTACGACCGCCTAAATTGGCGCCACATGGCTCGCCTTCTAATGGTCTTAAAAGAATTAACCATTGAAGGCGAGCAGAGCTACTTTTTTCAAAGCGTACTCTCCTCGTTGAAAAAGGAGAATTAAGAAGCTATTGCATTGTTTGCCTTAATGATGGCCTTTCTGATCTTATTTGTATTCCGATCGAAGGAAAAAGACTCCCATGCTTTCCGTTGGTCAACAACAAACATCCCGTTTAGTTCTTCACTACTCATACAGGCTTGACGGAGCTGTCTGGAGGGAATCAAAAGAAGGAAGAAAGCTCCCATGGAAAGATTGTTTACACATATTCAAAATCTCTGGGAAGAAAACGCTAGGTACCAAAAGCTTCATTCCAAAGAAGATCTCTTGAGAATAATAGGTTTACTTTCTGAGAATAAATACACCTTTAGTCCGATGTATCGTTATTTGATTCCCAAATCTGGTGGTCGCCTCCGTCCAATAACTCAACCAGACCCTTCCGATCTTTTATTATTAAAAAGCCTTTTTCGTTTTCTTAGAGAGAATTTTGAGCGAAAATTCTATTGTTCGTCGCACGGCTTTCGCCCAAAACGTGGCTATATCTCGTTTTTCAACGAAATTCGATCTTGGAACTCTCTCGTTATGTTGCAGAAAAGCGATGTGGTGAGTTGCTTCGACAATATCCCGCATAGCCTCTTGCTAACGCAGCTCCGTTCCTGTCTGGATGCTGAGAATGAACAAGTAATCTCTTTAATTTCTTCATTCCTTCGGACTCCAATCCTTGATAAGGAGGGTTTTAATTACGCCTCTTCGTCGCTAGGAATACCGCAGGGAAGCCCTATCTCGCCGGTGTTAATGAACATCCATCTGCATTCGCTGGACGCTAGAATGGACAAACTTATAGCATCAGGTCTCCTTTTCTATGTTCGTTATGCAGATGACATGATTCTAGGATTCCAAAATATAGCGAATATTCCGCGATTGACGCGGGTATTCACCGGGGCGCTAAAGGACTCGGGGCTCCAGGTCAAATCTGAAAAGATTCGGCGCCAAGAGAAAAGGCGTTCATCCACAATGAGAGTGCTTGGCATGATCTGCTGCATTACTCCAAATGGACAAATTGAAGCACGTGCTCCTTTCGAGAAATGGGAAAAGAAACTATCAGTGGCTCGAATTGAGAAGAAAATAGAGGAAGCCGATGCGCCTAAGACGCTGGCTATCTTTTTCCCTTTCATGTTATCCATGATCAAACCATATCCTTACTTTTTTTTTGGCTGTCGTTGTGCGCAAACCGATAAGGAAATAAGATCTTTTTTTCAGAGCCTTCTTCGCCGACGTAGCTTAGAATTTCTTCATCGATATAATCCATCCGATAGAAAGGCGTACAGGATTCTTCTTGCTCAATATGAAAGGAAGCTACTTTCTCGAGTTGAAAAAGCAAGAGCGAATGAGAAAAATCAATGAAAGAAAAGAGGGTTATAAAGTAAGGCTGAACTTCTCTATTTTGGTATTCAAAATGCTCAACTATTAATATAATATAGTAAGAGAAAAAACACACTTTTTTGCCACCGCACAAATGGAGACTTTCTCTTGTTGGACGGAAAATGTGAAATGAAGAAGTTAGATTCCATTAAGCAACTCTCTTTGGCAGCTAGCGCTGAAAAGACTCCTATTAATGGAAGAATTCCGATCGACAGAGAGAGTTGATCATGCGTTACTCGGGTCTATCGACGGGAAGTAGGTGAACTTTGGGTCTCTCTCTCTTCACCTCCTTGACGCTCTGTCCCCTGTTACCAAGGCCCTTGTTATGTTTTAGCCCCTTAACAAGGATATAAGCCAAATTATTTATAGGGTTTATGGTGGAAAGTCAAAATTAAATTATTTATAGGGTTTATGGTGGAAAGTGAAAATATTGTTTGTGTTCAAATATGGTGTGTGTGAGATATTTTTTGTTTGTGAGAAATATTTAACTGCTAAGTTTTGGTTTATCTTCTGAATCCTATCTTTAAGTTGATGTTTCTGTTGATGTTAAAGCTTCTTCTTTCTTTCTTCTTCTTTTGTTTCTGCCTCGGTTTGAGCTTCAGCTTCGGCTTCGGCTTCGGCTTCGTGGTGGTGAGATGAGCTTTGATGTTGATAAGGATATATATATATTTTGTTGCCTAGTGCTTGATGAATTAGTGAATTTCATAGTGGTGTTTATCCGCAAAGTCCAATCACAGTGAGCTGAACGACTTGATGGTCTTTTAAGGATAAATCAAGAAGTCGAGGGACCGGTGGGTCTCGTTGTCTAGCTCCTTTGTACGGGCACCCGCCCTCTCGTGTCACAACGAGCGTGGGAATAAGAGGCTTAAAATGACTTCCCGTTTGGCCTTGCGGGATGCGCCACGGCCGGCGCCGTAGCTGTCGAAAGTCTGATTGCGACTGGTGAAATAGGTTCAGCAAGCTGCGTCACCGAAGGGCTAGCTCCGTAGTGACCGGATTCTGGCGTACGAAGATCAACTATCCCTATTCTGTTCGACGTGTAAAAGATCAGGCTTCCAGAGAGAGACTTTTGCAGGATTCTATCGCAAGACGTGAAAACATCCGATCCCATTCCGACCTCGATGTGTAAAATCGTCTTACGCCATATGTACTGAGATATTCTCGGGAGACATGGTCACGTCCTGTAATAATTGAATTATCATAAGAGAAGAAACCTTTTTTCATATTCAAGTTGTTGGTCACTGATTTCCTAACTTTCTTTCGAAGAGCCAGCGCCCAAAGGTGCTCTATTGAGCCGGTCACCGTCTGGTGCAGTAGAAGTTGGCAAGTAAGGAAGTAAAGTCCGGATGGCTTGGATCCGATCCCTTTGAAAACCATTTGCCTATCTATTTGATCTGACCAGGTAAATCGACCTATCCCCCAGCGTACCGGAGCTTTTCTACCCGCGGAAGATCTATTTTATCTTAGTCAAATGATCGATTCATTCCTCAATCGCAGCAGGCAGACCTTCTTAATAATAGTGCAAGCCCTTCTATGCCTATCTTCCCCTCTGCGCCTTGAACAGAAGCTCAAGTGCACGAAGACCCTCTGACTTAAGCAGGTGCTATCACTTAAGAAAATCTCCGGGCAGTCGTAAAAGCTTTTCCTTGAGACTGATAGTAAGCACCAGTCTCTCCGAGACCTTCGCTTCTTTAGTCATTTCCGGTATCGCTTTTTATGGCCTGGAAAACGGAATCTTCCTTCCTTTGGACTTATGTCAAAAATTTCTTTAAATAATGAATTTTACTCCAGCAAAGGCTACTAAGCCGCCTAAGCAGTCCAATCCCTTGTTGTCATAGATCGGGTGAATGCCCTTTCCTTTAGTTGCTTGAGCACAGCTATCGAGTATAATCTTCCCTCCTGGTTTAAAAAAGAAAAGAGTAGGATCTAGGTTCGCGCTTGCTGACTCAGATGCTTAGGATCAATTTTTTATGTAGGAGTAAGTCTTGATGAGGTGGGGTGAATCTCCGTAACGAGTCTAACGACCTAGCTAACCGTTGATTCAATGTCCTCTTAATCGGGAACCGCTTTTTTTCTTGTTTTCAACTAGGTCTTTTTCCCTCGTGGTTAAACATGAGTTTGGAAATGCTCATTCTGTACATCTCCTCGTCAATCTGTGCATGAGCTTCTGGGCTATGTCTCGCTTACCCTCTTTAGTAGAGATCAACTGCTTATACTGGAATTAAGATCTGTTATCCAAGCCTCGGGCTTAATCCGTATAATGGTTATCAACTACTGACATTGTGGGGTAAGATTTCTTTGACATAGAAGGATGTCCCTCGGAAGGTTTAGCTACGTCCTGTAAGAACTTGCTACAAGCGGGCAACTTACTACCTCTCTGTCTCCTCTTCTTATATAGTTTTTGGACTTAGTTTAATCGTATAAGAGACGGGTCGGTGGGCAAGTGAGCTGATCTCGCCTTTGTTGATCCGCTTGAAGAGAGTTATCACGACCCTGCTACATCGCGATCGTTTATTCCCAAGCGATAGAAAATACAAAGCACACAAGGCGCATGATGAACAAGAGTAGCTTCCCGTCCCTTACTTTATTGTAAAAAATAGACAAAATAGTGGGCTTCCTTCTTCTATGAGTCGAAGACAGCCTCGAAGCGCCAAACGACCCTACCTAAGCCTTTTCCAGGCAAGATCTCAGCCTGATCGTAACAAGCTTTAATTAAAGAAATGGGACCGGCTTAAAAAGATGGAGATTTTCTCTCTACTAGCTGCCCCGCTCATAGAATGGATCGCTCAAGAAGAGCACTTTTCGGGCATAAGATAGCGAAGTTTTATACTCTCATGAGGGGATCCAGAAATGGAATGAAACTCGTGATTTGATGATTAAAGATCAACCTAGCCAACGTGGCCTATGAAACCGGTTTCATATCTTAAGTAAGAAAAGTTTTTTCTTTTTGAGTGTCAAATGGTGTTGAGTAGCTCCAACCCGATCCAAGGCAGAAAGAATAAAAGCAAGCAAGAAAAAAACTGAATCTACGTCTGGCCAAACCAACCCATTAGATTAAAACTCGCTAAATAGAAAGAAAAAGGCCGGCGGCAAGGGCAGCATAGCTTGCTTATGACTGGTCAGACATTCCCTGAAGGAGAACTTTCTTTTGAAAAGGGGTATTCAAAAGACCTTCTTGACTTCATATTCACACAGGCCAATAAAAGCATAGTATCAAAGAAAAAAAAAGAGTTAGTTAAACCCATCATATTAGAGGATCAACGACTCCAGCGGGGAACTCATACTCGATAGATCTTCGCAGGAAAGAGGCGGGTTATAGTAAAACTCCCCCATTAGATATAGGGACTGGCTAGTAGAAACAACTATATTGGACCTAGACTGAAAAAGGTGCTTAGACGACCCAATAACTTATAGGAATTAAAAAATTTTTCTAAACCTGTGAGCCGTTGCCTTAAAAGAAAAATAGAAATTGAGAGACTCTGGCCCCTTTTATTTTAAAGACTTCTGCTTGATCACTAGCTGTCTAGCTTGGGCAACCTGCTCTTCTCTTGACTATCTTGCTCTCAAACTTGTCTGTTTTTGCCCTTGCCATTGCTGCAACTGGTGGGGCTTGTACTTAAAATAGAGTCTTTTACATGTATGAAATATATTAACCTCACGACTCACTATTCATATTCCCTATTCTACCTATAATAAATAGTAAGCCATAGGAATGTTCATAGGACAGGGGAGTCATTTCATTTGAAGGACAAGCGGCCCTACCAGAATCTCTGGCTTAAGGGCTCAAAGGGACTGCTTCAATTACTTAAAGTAAAAGCTTTCAAACGAGCAACTCGCATGAAAATGAATGGAAGAAAACTCCCAATTAAGTTTTCTCACAATCGCTGGAAAGCACTCCTAATTTTTTTACCTCTAACCGGTGCAAGGGAAATTCCTGTAGGACAGATCCCAACATCCTCTGTGAAAGAAGCCGAGTCTGTAGCCTTAAATGAAAGAAACCATGTCTTTCGAAATGGGAATGGAAGAACTGGGGAACTGACCTATCATTCCTATTCTTCTTATTCTCTTGGTATTGACCCTGAAAGGGAGTTTGTGAGGCGAGACAAGTATGGTATACAAGAACTTCTCGTGTAACCTACATATAGTGCTTTTTCTTTCCTTTCTCCAGGTATGAATTCCTAAACCATTTAACCGGGTGTTCACTCCAAACTAGTAGCCATTCCTCTAATTAGTGACTTCGCTTCCCCTTGGGCTTAAGTTAAGGTTCCCGAAAAGAGCTTTTTCTCGGCATCCCATCTCAGAAGTAGATTCCCCTGCAAGGGTACGAAAGGATAGCTATTCTTCCTTTGCTACCCCCTATGAAAGAAGTTAATCCATAGTAACCACAGAAAGGGAAACTAGAATTCTTGGCCGGTCCTTCCTTGATCCGTTCCTTGCCTCATCTACCTAATCTCTCCTATAACCTATAAATTAATTAATTAATTAAATAACAAGGCCCTTGCGCAGCACAGGTGGTTAGCAACCGAACACAAGATTCGAGGAGCTGTTGCTGTGCTGCCTCATTGAGTAGTTTCGCCGCTTGCATTGCAATTCTCGCACGGGCGGATAAGAGGAGCATAAAAGCACGGAAATAACGCCTCCCATCTCATTCTCTGGTCACGTATTCGTCCTATCAGTTCTAGTTCTCGCCCATGGATGCTTATGTTCGCGCTTAGCTTACTTGATACTAGCTTGCCTGACCCGACATAGGAACTACGAGGGAAAAAAAAGAAATATCATAAGAAAAGAAAGTATAGACACATCTTTAGTCATCGAGTGAGCGGGATGGCTATATGCTTAACACATGCAAGTCGAACGTTGTACTCCAGGACGACTCTTTGAGATTCCGTAAGTAACTTAGTGCATGTGCCTTTGAAAGTCAAGAAAATGAAATACGAACAACCGCGCTGGTCGTCACAAGTCAAGTAGTAAGGTAAGAGCCCATGCCTATCATACGCATTCTAGTTCCAGTGCTCACTCTCATCTCGGCCCATTCCTTCTTTCGTTTGAGAGGGATGCCTTATTCTATTAATTCCATTCATCTCATTTTTGGGTTTCTCCTACTTTTTAGTCTGAACTATCTCTTTCGTTTTTATTCTAGTAAAATCACTCAAATGTGTGGCTCTCGCTATGTTAATATTATATATCTATCCCTTCTTTGTTTGGCCTCCCTCTTTTGCTATTCTTTCCGTACCTATCTATATTCTAATATAGGTTTTTGGTTTTCAGGTGTGTTAACGGTATTGTTGGGAACTTGCATGGTTTCGGGGGCACCACATCCTATGCCAGCACATATGGTACAGCCAGGGGAGGAATCTACGACTTCGTCGAGTTCCGGATCCTGGCGACAATATTTAAATTGGGGAGAGGGGGGAAGCTCCCCCTCACCTTCCACAGCTGCGGCCCCTAACGTCCACCCAAATGCAGCTTCCAGTCAACCAACTGGGGTAGCGGGGCCTTCCAATACCGCCCAAGAACAGGAGGCTGCGGCGAGTCCAAATCCAAGGCAGGGAGGAGACTTGGCCGATGCAGTCAGACCATTCCTTCGAGCGGAAGGGGCCGGACCTCAAAACCCATTGGGGATCCAGAATCCGGCTGAGGTGGGGGGCCCGGAAGCCGGCTTACGGGCCAATCTCAGGCAGGAATCGGCGGCCGAGGAAGATGCCCGCCTTACTAAGGCAGTGGAAGGCATCATGGATGCCTGCGACTCAGAACAAATAAAAATCGTAAATAAAACGCGCACACTTTTGGAGCGGAAGGGGATCTTCCTAGAGGATCCTCAAGACGTTCAACGTGCGGTTGATATTGCGATGACCGAGGAATGGGAGGTCGACATCGATTCACGTCTCTCCCATTTCCGGAGACTCCACCGCTTCTTGGGCACTCGAAATTTTACCCTTTTTCCGCAAATTCTAAAAGAGCTCAGGGACTTGGGCAATCCCCATGTTCCTGAGCAGGAAGATTGATGTGGGAGGGGCTCTTGGCGATGATCTGAAAATGAAAGAGCTATTGCAACGCACGGATCTACCGGCGTCGCCGATAGGTAGGAGCCGCTTACTTATCCAGTCCATAAGGGATGAGTAGGTTAGGTCTTTCTTCCTTGTTCATCACTTTGATCGTTAGAAGCTGGTAGATATCATTTGAAAAATGCAAAGCGTGACTTTCATTCTTTTTTCCGATGTTAGAAGGTGCAAAATAAATCGGTGCGGGAAAATCCAAGCGACGACCCGGCCGGTCCATCCAGCCTTCCTCAGTCTACCCATTCGGGGTCGGAACATTGTCAACAGTACTTATACTCATCACCAGAGGAGGTACACCAGCTGGTGTCCGGGCATGTCAGCCCTCTTTCTCCAGGGGGTACCTCGGATTCCTTCGATAAATTTCAAAGCTATCTTGAGGCTCTCAAGGAGAACGAGAAAGCTCAAACCTCTTCTTTTTGGGGGGCTTCCGCTGAGGATGAAGCTGAGGCAACTTCTGCTGTTCCGCCAGCGGCGCAGCCCGAACCAAGGGGATCTTCTTATCATGCCCTTCCCTCACAGGCGGCGGGGAAGGCCCTCCCAACGCCTAAAATGCGACTTCAGCCGCTTCTGGAGAAGCAATTAAAAAAATTTTGCATGAAAAAGCTCTGACTTTCCTAACATGAGCCCCGAGACTCTCGATTATGAAAAGCTTTCCCGCGACTTTCTCGAAGGAGAACCCTACATCTATCCAGATAGAATTCATAAAAGTATAGATTACTATAATAGAATATGTCAATACGATAGCTCGCTTTATACTTTTCTTAAGGATAAGTATGCTTATATTATATGTGGAAAGTCTAAAAAAGGCTAGATCAAAGCTTGGTACATCTAGCCTTTTTGACTGCATAAAGGGGGGTGGGGTCGGGGCGCAGCCTAACTAAGAGAGCCATTCCATTTAGGGCGAGACAGAATGTGCAAGCATTTACTTGAGCTTATATATTCACGCCCCTGAGGAATAGAAAGGGAGGACCCGGGGCCAGAGCAAGTTGGGTTGGGGTATAGAGCCGTAAGCGCGATGGGGGGTGACAGAGGACGTGCTCGTACGGTTCATAGAAGGGTATGATCAACTCGTTGATTGTTGGGAACTTTCACTCCTCTATATTCGAAATATGCCTTTCTAGGAGCATTACGATCTGCAGCTCAAATGGTTTCTTATGAAGTCTCTATTGGTCTTATTCTTATTGTGCGCCTTGTGAGCGCGTTTGGATCCGCGAAGGCAATCGCTCGGATGTTCCCCTAACCCAACCCGGGAACGGACCGGAGGGAACCGCAGCATGGGGAATGTCCGCGTCTCGTCGCAAGGCTCATTTTTAGTTGTGGGTCATAGGGCGGGCAGCTTTATCTGATCAAGGGCCGGGGCACAAGGGTCTTGGTACTATCCAGGTGCGAAGAACCCCGGAGGTGACTGCAATGAGCAGAAATCTCACTCACCGGCCTAAACGACGAGCAAACACTCGAACGTGAGAGCAAGGGATCACCCAACGAATGGACGAGCTCCAAGGAGGTAGGAGAGAGGGAGGCAAAAACCATGCTTTCAGAGAAGTGGCGGTCCGAATCTTATCTGAACTGCGAGAATAACTGACTAAGCCGTGCCATAAGGCCCATTCTCCAACTCCAAACGGGACGGGGCCAAGCCTTTAGGTTGTTTAAGGAGGTTGGGTGACAGATCGGCCATAGGAGTACTCCGGGATATAAACCAGGGCAACAAATGTCGAGCATACGACGATGCCGCCCGTTTTCATTTCATGGAAGTCCCCGGCAGAGGAAAGGGCTGTAGGTGATGGCGCGTTTTGCTTCTTATCTGGAGAGGGGCGCTGAAATCGTTCCTATTGGGTCGTGCGTGGCAGCGAGTATAGATGAATAAGGGCGGGCGGCCGAGACCTATTCTCTTAATAGGCGGCAAAGCTGAATAGGAAAGGGGCCGAGCTGACTGATGAGTGCCTTTTTAGCCTTTTTCTAAAGGCTCTCATGTGAAGCTAACATGGCTGGCTACATACAAGTATAGCCAAATCAAGATGAGACGGGACGGACGGCAGAGGCCGCAGCGGGACTACCATAGGAAAGCCCGCCCCCGCTAGCTAACATAGAAAGATATTCCCGGATAACAGTAGTCTCTATGTGAATCTCCTCCCGACCAGGCCAGGCCGAATCGGGCCACCACTTGGGATGGGAATGGCTCAGCCCACATGCATCATTTGATGAAAGCACTCCAGTCCAGTCGCTCCTCGAAGTGGCTTGTCAACCACGCTTCCCCCCCCCCCTAAAAATAATGCTCCTCACCAAATGCCCTTCCTTGGGTTGGGGCAACACAGCAATGAGTAGTTCGCTCCAGGACTCCACTCCCTCGAGAGCAGGATGCCGGCCGAGATGGAGCTGGGAGCCAACCTAGACTTTCCTGGGGCTTGCCTTGCCCCAACACCTAAAGAAAAGGCGGGCGCCGAAAAGGAAACAGCCCAGCCTCTTCAAGAAAGCTTTGCTTGGTGGGCGCTGCCTACTCACTCAGACAATGCTCTGAACACGAAAGTGTGCAATTCCGCCCCCTTCTCCCATGCTGAGTCACAGGTAGCGCCTCGGAAAGCACGGACGAGCCACATGCAGGGAAACTTGCACGTGTGGTTCTGGCCGGGGACCCCGGTATACTGTACTAATATGTGTAGGTCCCTGTAATTCGAGTGAGATTGTCATGGCGCAAAAGCAGATATGGTCTGGTATTCCCTTGTTCCCTGTATTGGTTATGTTCCTCATTTCTTGTCTAGCAGAAACTAATCGAGCTCCGTTTGATCTCCCAGAAGCGGAAGCTGAATCAGTTGCAGGCTATAATGTAGAATATGCGCGGGATGCGATCCTTAATAGTCCACTGTTGGCGGAAGCCAATGTCCCGGGGTCCCGGGGACTCATTCTGACTGAAACAAGGGGTGGGTCTTTACCAATTTAAAAAATATTCGATTTTAGGGAAGCCAAAAAACGTGAGCGCCTAGCACGAGCCTTATTGAAAAGGCCCCTTACTATAGATGGGGCGCCCCTGCAATCAAACTCAAGGCAATGAAATTGACAACCTCTTACTAATAGAAAGGGGAAAAATGCACTCAAACAACCTATCTTACTAATATTACTAATAATAGGGTCGTTGTAAAGCTACAGCTCGAAAGCCGGCCTTACCTTCTATTCTATTAGTAAAGGGCTTTTCTTGCTTGTTTAGTAAAGTCACGCTTTTCATTTTGATAGGAGTAGGTGCTTTCTGGGGCAGGGCACTCTTCATTCTTCATTCGAAACTAATGAATGTCCGGCCGGGGGTTTCTGCCTTGTTATCAAAAAGGGAGTTGGGTAAAGCAAACTTCCTCCTTGGACGAGCACGAGGCTTAGTCAAGTAGAACCGGGTTGCGCTGCTTGATGCTCCGATCGAAAACAAATCAGTGGGGCCATACCGGTACGACTGAATATGCGTTAGAAAGGTCAATCCCTCCCCTACGACACCAAAAAACCCGGGCCGAACTTCTACCGCCCGCTTCCATAGAACAATATCGTGGCAACGTAGACCTAAGTGGTATCATATTGGATCCTTGGGAACCATCACAAGTACGGCCGGCCTATATTTGAACGAAAATGCTGTGTCGTCCAGCGGAGCCTAGAAGAAGGTGACTCGCGCAGACAGCTGACTCCTTTTCAATAGAAAGGAATAGCCAAACCAACCCAGCTGTCTGGTCACTCTCAGAGATCTTATCGGCCGGCAAACTGGAGACGGACGACCACGGTCCCGACCTTACCAGCACCAGAGGTGTACTAATCAATGAACCCCCGAAACCTACTTTCTTTTCTGACAAAATCAACCAAGCCTAACCGGTCACGACATGTTGTTGATATTGATTGAGTTTGAGGGACTTTCGCTGACTGAATTCATCCATAAACCCAGACCCCCGTAACCTTCGTAACCAAAGCGTCACGACAACATCCAAAGGTTACTTTTGGATTCTTAAGTAGGGGGCGGCAAGGAGGAGCACGTAGGAATGCCGACCACTACTTAAGCCACTTGTGGCTGAGAGAAAGCGAGTAGCACCTTGTATAGGTTGGGCGGAGCTTGAAGAAGGTAGCCCCTCTCAGAGAAAGCCATTGCGCGCTAGCCTAGCTAGCTAGCGTTTTTCAGCTGGCTATTATGTTAGTTGTAGCGCGCCTTCCCTCCTTCTCTCACTTCGGAAAGATTTTGCAGTATTTTCTTATGATGACCTGGTCGAGGGAGTACGATACATCGGTGTAAAAGATTGAGTGGGATCTGTGAGGTTGGTTATAGTAAGGCCTGGCCGGTTGGGAAAGCGATATGGACAGGTCAACCCTGGTCGATGTCCCGTGTTAACGGTAGCATCGATATCTCGGGTTAGTCACCGAGACGCCCCCCCCCATGGTGGGACAAGTTCCCCATAATTTAGGAGAGTTGTTGTCGACATTGGCTTAGCGCAATAGTCTTTGATCTGGGATACGGACTTCGGAGGGGAGTCACTTCCGAGTCGTCCAGCTGGCAACATGGCGGATGTCAGGCTGTGAATGTATAAAAATCACACCATGACTCACTAGTTCTTTCAAGCATTACTGCGCTCAGTGTCGACTTCATGGCGTGGGATCTTTGAAGGTCCCAAGACCATTATCGCGGTCTTAAATGAGGCCACGCTTTTGGTCTTCGACGATTACACCAAGGAGAGATGCATCGCTGCATTCCTTCTAGCCAAGAAGGTATACTGGTTAAGGGGGAAATCTGTCTTTTTATTAAAGGCTCTTTATCTAAAGCAGTGTGCCTCTGCGCTGCAGAAAGCTTATGCCGGAGATCCAGCAACCAGAAGACTCCCTTTTCCAGGATCTCTCACCCGTTCAGGGTACCCAACGATTATTCCATCTTTCCATAGAAGAATGAAATATTAAAAGGATGAGAAGGCGGATCAATTAGTCCAGTTGTACTTGTCATGGTTTTCATTGTCGAAGGTCATTCAGTTGGCTAAGCCCTTGCCCTTTGACAGCATAGTGCAATTGCCAACTAGCTTCACTCCTCGGGAATGAGCGGAATAGAAAGAGTAGTCTTCTTCGGGTTAGTTTGATGGTGTGGAAACTTGACTGACTTGACCGACTGGCTGACAGCTTGAGCTTTTTCTTCTCATTCACATGGTTGCCCCTATAGAATGTCTGAATAAAAGGAGCTATGTTCCCCCGCCTCTTCGTCTTAGTCTAGCTCATTACCTGCTTTCCTTGCTGCACTCATTAACTCCGGTGGTAAGGTCTTGGAAGCCTTTGATTACAGGTCTAGTTGAACTATTTCACCAGCCATTCCGATAGTAGGTGTACCGTGAGTGGAAGGAAGGCAGCAAGAAAGATTCTATAACCCCGAGCTCTTATAAAAGCCCGACCTCATTGCGTACCCCCGAACTCAAGAGGGGACTCCCTGTCAAAGAAAGGACTAAAGCATTCCCGGTTCTTCCTTAGCCAGCTTTGAAGGTTTGAAGCAGCTCATTAGACTCAAGCAAGGGTACCGATTTATAGGCGAAGAAGGAAGGTAGTTAGCTCTAGCTTAAGAAGTAAAAAGCTAGCCATCCTCGAAGGGAAATGAGCAGAGAAGTCAATGCACGAGATCCCGGTGCTTTAGCCACCTAAGAAAATGGAGTTGAAGGAAAGCGGAATATCTGTTTTCTCTCCCGAAGCAAGCCTGCCCCAAGCCCCTCTTTTCTCTAGCCTTTGATTTTTTGATAGAGACCGATCTGCTTTTATAAGCACTTGTTGGCAAGTTCGGAAGAAGGCTTTGAGGGGAACTCACTCGATGTGGCTACGGTTCAGTATTGCCTCTCACTTAGAATCTCTCCAGCTGAGCCGGACTAAGAGGCTTATGTAAAGAAAAGAGAATTTGCCTGACTACGTGGGAAAGCTTTCCTTCTTCCTTTCCTTTTGCTGGGTCTCCGAGATCCTTTAGTTCAGGATTCCCTATCTAGCTCATATCTATTTAGTCAAAAGGCTAGTTCAATCGCTTTGAGGTTCAAGTCTAACTGGAATCACTATCTCAAATAGGGCGCTCTCCGGCCTTCTGTGCGATATCGATCTTCTCCTTATGGTAAGCGGTCTACTCTTCCTGGCTTCGGTGAATCTCTCGTCCTGCTGTATTGGTCTTCTGTTAAGGCTTGCAAGGCTCATCTCTTCTTTGCTTTCTTTATCGCTTTCCGTAATTCAGTACGATCCCTTGTCAACTCCTGCTAACGGCCATCGGGTAAGGTTTTGACTAAGGCTGGATAGGAATAGTAGACTTTGCTCGTAAGCAGCAAGCGCTACGCCCCTTAGAGCCTGCTTCTATCAAAGAAAAAACTTGAACTTCCTCTCAATTACATCGACCCTCCTTCCCTAGCTGTCTTATTCGATTGACTTGTGGAGCTCCAGTTGGCTTGTTGTGAAAAACTTACTTTACTTCAACTAGTCTCGCCTATAGAAAGTATGTATCCCATTGCCGGGATCGCCATCAAAAGAATTTATCAAACTTACACTGGCGCACATGGACCCTCAAAACTCCAAAGTGCCTCGCTCTTACCTGCGAGTCGGAGAGTCCCCACTATGGAGCCTTATAGCACGCTTCAATTTATATAGGAATGGGAGGAATCTTTATAGTAAATAAACCTACCTTTGCTCTAGCCCTACTTGCTGCTTTCAAAGCTTTCTAGTCAGATGGGGAAGAATTAAACCCTTTTTCCCTTTCTTTTAAACATACCCGGAACGAGAGACTCCTGCTCGCTTTATCACAGCACAGTCAACTATCATCAAACTAGATTAATCTTGATCTCACTCGCTGGAAATAGGTTTCTCCATACCATGCGCGAGGAGGACTTTTGCTTTTGAGAGGAAGATGTCCATCAAGTCGCCACTCCGAGTTAACTAGGAATTCCGGATAGAGCTGAAAGAAAAAAAAGGCCTTGTGCAAAGGAAGTGATATCCCTAGAATAGAAGGGAAGGGGAATATGCCAATGAACTTTAAGCAGGGGACAAAGCTGGGGAAGGCAAGGTTCTTTATCAATGATGCGGCATTACCGCTGTTGTATGTACTTGCTTTCTGCTGTTAGCATGGTTGCTGGCATAGAAATCAATAGTAGATACGCACAAAACAGAATAGAAAGAAGGAATTGCTAGTCCTTTGAACGACTCCGGTGCTATAGAATCTGTTTCCAGAAGAGGGCTCTTTACGAGCGCCTTGCCCTTATGAAAGAAAGGAAGGATAAGAGGAGGGGAGCGAAGAGAGTAGGCTGCACGTGACAGACTCTGCTCCTAAATGCTGTTCTTGCCCGAAAAAGGCAAAGACAAACTATGTAGTCAGGAATAGCCCACTTTCGTACACAAGGGTTGAAACTTTCCTTCTGATCCTAGTTCTTGGCACTGGGAAGAGTCTATATCACCTATAGGGGTAAGGGTAAGGTAAGGAGCAATAGACGGAATTCGCCCTAGAACCTTTAGGCTAGGCCCATTAGACGGAATTAGTCTGGTATGGTTGGGACCAAGAATGGTTGAATCAGTTGAATTGGGAAGGTAATATCGTCTTATAAAAAAGAAAACCCTGTTGTTAAAATCGCGTGCCTTTCCTGCTTTCAAGGCTTTTCTTGGCAAAAGGGGAGGTTTTAAAATGCTTTTTGATGTGGGCATTGCGAACAGTTTTCCTTTCTTTCTATTTCCTGTAGTGGAAGTAGCAGACGACTTTACTAGGAGTTGAGGGCTTTTTTTCCCTTTCTGCTGTTAGCAAGATGCAGCTATTTAAAATGCTATATCACACGTTCTTGTCGAAATAGAGCTCTTTTCGGGGTTACCGCTACCCGAATGAACTACCTTAGCGACCTAGCTAAATGAAAGGGGCAATCAAGCCTTTGAAACTAGTGAAAATCAAACTAACAATCAACTAGGCAATCCAGCTGACATTGAAAGCAGATGCCATAAAGACGAAAAGCGATTCGGCTTAAGCGAGTGAAGGACGTGGAGAAAGAGAGAAGAGCACATTCCATGTCCGATTCTCTTTCTATAAAAAGTAAATCTTTCCATCTCCAATACGGGCATGTCAAGACCAAAGTGCGGCCAAACGTGTTTTCTAGAATTTCTTTTTTCTTCTTTTTTTTATTTGAATTATTTGAGAA
>CANTUT010001335.1:0-85000 GCA_947687605.1 Reutealis trisperma
GTTTCCTTTTTAAAGGATTATGTATTAATGTATGTGCTTTATCATTTACTCACTAAGATCATCCATCTCGCCCCTTTTTCCTTGTGTTGTTCCAGGTGAGCAAATGTGAGTAGGCAAGGTGATGGCTCAAGCATTCTACTTCGCTCGGGATTCCTTGTCAAAGTCATTAATAATACCACGCTATGAAGTGTTGTCATTAGATGCTCTAGGAATATTTATTTTTGATGTTTATTTTGAGATGTTATTACTTATTAAGTTTCTAAGTGGATTATGAATATTATTTCCTTATGGATTATATGTGAAGCATCTAATTACTGTCTTCCATAATTAAAAGTTTTCATATATTGTTTTAAATAAGTTATTGTATAAGGTTTGGTACGATCCTAGGCATGACTTGTATATGTGTAAGTGAGTTCTACAGGTGTGGGTCACCTTATGTCACCCTGTGTTCTAGGACTGTCATATCTCTAAAGTTGGGATGTGACAAGATAGCCTTGTGCTCTATCCTTTTGGGGATATTTTTAGAGCACTATCTCACATAGTTGGTGAGACTCCTTTTACATGTATTAGTGGTAATCTATGGCTTGTGTAGTTATAGTTATTCTCTTATTTCCTTGGCCTAGCCCATTAGGTATGTTGAGTTCTTGTTTGCCTAGGCAACGGGTGCTAAAATGTAATACCTCCTTCAACTTTGAGCAGATCACAAATTATCTTACTCAACATCCCCTTAGTACGCTAGAGTTCCTTCTTTTTGGTGATTTTGAGCTAAAGTCTATGCTTCCCTCCTATGCTAAAGTGTTACTCTCTTCTAATAACAAATATTGCTAAGACATTATGATCCTTTTTCCTCTGCACGAGGATGCTTCATTTGGGCATTATTAGTCCATACCTTATGAGTTCTACTACCTCTTCTAAATTTTATAGGGCCTTATTCAAGCTCTATATGCCTTCATTATAGAGTTGTCAGTTTGGCTTTTTTCAAAGGATTCCTGCTATTCCTTCTTTCTCTCCTGAGTTAGTCCCTATATGATAAATCCTATAACGCTGTTTTGGCTGAGGTTGAAAGAAGGTGGAGAGAGCTTATGTACCTTCCTATCTACTGAGCCAACCATTCTCCTCTTCATGTGTTAAAGACTTTTGTTGAGTGGTGGCTTTCCAGATATGATGAAGCCAACCTTTGTATGTCTGAAGGTACCATTTCTAATTGCTCTTTATTATTTGGTTAATTTCCCTCATGTCGATTTAATATATATTTCCCTTTTTTTTTTTATAAGAGATGAGGAAGAGGTAGAAGAAGAAGAGGACACAGACACTAACACCACTAAAGAATAAGATCCAAGTGCCACCACACCTCCTAATTCTTACCAATGAAGAAAAAGAAGGCTAGTCAGTCACTTATTCCAAAAAAATCTCAGGTGGTAATCAAGTCTCCTCCACCTTTTGTTACTAACCATTTAAGGAGACCTAGGAGAGTTCAGTGCTTTGAAAAACCAAAAGCCTCTTCATTAGTGCCTATTATCATCTCAGATTCATTTAATCCTTCAGGGGATACACTATATGGTCCTTCAGAAGAAGATCATTCTATGGCCACCCAGTCTACTATGTCTTCTCAGGACATTTTGGTGGATGTGATTGTAAGTGATGATAGGCCCTCTAGAATGAAGATTACTCCTCCCTCCTATATTTAAGTCTATAAACTCTCTCTTTTTTTTTTTTTTTTAATTTTTAGGAATCTTAACCTCTTTCCATTTTCTTATGGATGCAGGATTCTACTACCAAACAAACTCACCTCACTCCCATTGGTGTTTTTAACAATCCTGTTACTAGTCTAGACTTCTTATTCCTTGCTTGTGCCAGTTCTAGTACCTGCACCATAGGACCTTGGCCAGCTCTAGGTTTATAGCTGTAGCCTGCACTATCTTGCAATAGTTCTTTTCTTTAGAGCTTTTTACACTTACTAAGGCTCAGCAGGATTCCATTCTCTCATCCATTTTAGTACTCTATATGGCAACTCTTCTGCCAAAAGTATCTCTCGCCTTGATGATTTAAAGGCAATGGTTCTGACTTCATTTTCTACCTACAAAGAAAAGAGTATTGCTATATCTTTTTTGCAGGAAAAGATTATGGTAGTGTTAGAGCAAAAGACACAATTTGATGCTTTGGTGGCCCATAATAGAGACAAAACCCTTAGAGTATGAAGAGATTGGCAAAGACCTTAATGTTACTCACGATAGAATCCGACAACTAAAGGAGGAGATTATGGCCTTAAAGGCTAAAGCTTAGACTTATTAGATCGAGGTGATGGGATGTAGAGCTACCATTCCAAGAGATAGATCGCCTCAAGAACTTCTTAACTATAAAGCATCCACAGGTTCAGACTTAGGTTGCAGAGTGCACCACTTTAGAGGAGATGCAACTTCGGTGCTGCAGTGAGTGGAAGGATTTGCAAGCCTTTGAATTTACCTCCCTTTGAGCTTAATCTACTACTTCTTACATTTCTTTACCATGTTTAGAACTTGAGAACTTTGTTGAGTTTTTGGGACTGTAATATATTTGACCTAGATCATGTATCTTTTGTAATGAACTGGGATTTGGCTTATTTTATTTTCATCCAGTAAAAGTGGCCATAGGGTAACTTGTTTATAATTTTAGCTGTTAGATTAGGTTTACACATGCCACTCTATGTATGTATATTGCTTCTACAGGTGATAGGTACTTGAATGGCCATAGGATTCGCCTTGTTATTATTTGAAAGTGGCCAAACACCAACTTACTATGATTTTTAGCTATAAGATCAGCTTTGTACATTTCACTTTATATATGTATGTTGCTTCTATAGGTGACATGTATTTTGATAGCTGTGGGATCAGCCTTTTTTTTATTTTCTCCACGTGCTTACCTTATTTTCCATATAGTGCTAAAGTATTTCTTAAGATACTTGAAATTAACAAATCTTTTGTAAGGTTCTCCTTGCACACTTGACAACTAATAAGCATTCTCATCTAGAACCTTATGCACTTTAAAAGGGCCCTTCTAATTAGGTGACCATTTTTCAAATTCTCTATCCTTGACACCTACAGGTAGACTTACATTCCAAAACCATCTCACCTTTTTAGAAAGTCTTCTTTTTAGTTCTTTTATTATAAGCTCTGGAGACTTTCTTCTTGTGTATCACCATGTGATTGAAGGCTTGCACTTTGCTTCCTTTAAGTCTTCCAACTCTATCATCATTACTTGGAGGTAATCATCCAAAGTAAGACTATGTTGTTTGGCCACCTTTAATGAAGGAACTACTACCTCCATTGGAAGGACAACATTATGGCCATAGGTAAGAGAAAAAGGACTTACCTTAGTCGAACTACTTTTTGATGTTTTGTAAGCCCATAAAGTCTCTGATAATAGTCTGTGCCAGTCTCTAGGATTATCTTCAATCATTTTCTCTAGGATATTAATTAGCCCTTTATTTGAAGCCTCAACTTGCCCATTTCTTTTAGGATAATAGGGTGTCAAATTGACTAGCTTGATGCCATAGTCTTCTGCAAAGTCCTTCATTTCTTCACCTGTGACAATGGTACCTTAGTCTGTAGTGGTAAACTATGGGATACCAAATCTGTGAATGATAAACTCATTTAAAACCTATATGACATCCTCTTGTTCCACCTTCTTCATAGGTATAGCCTCCACCCACTTGGTAAAGTAGTCTGTTGCCATAATGATAAAGCTATGCCCCTTTTATGAAGCTAAATAAATTTTTCCAATCAAGTCAGTAGCCTAACCTTTAAAAGATAAAGGCTTGTCACAGGATGCAACTCATCTGTAGGTAGTCTCTAGATTCTTCTATAGTTTTGACACTGTTTACATCCTTTTGCATAGCTTATACAGTCTTTGAGGATGGTTGGCTAAAAATAGCTATGCCTTCTGATTAGCTATCTCATTTTAATTCTTGCTTGGAATGCTCCATAGATCCCCTCATGCACCTGCTTTATCATCTCAATAGCCTTTGGAAATCCCAAGCACCTCAATAGTAACTCGTCAAATCCCTTTTGGTAAAGTTCTTCTTCTATTAATATATAGTTTTAAGCTTGAACTTTGACTCTGTAAGGAGTTTTTATGGACAAACTACTTAAGTAATTTTTCAGGGGTTGCCTCTAGTCTCTAGAGATGTTAACATTAGTACTGAAGGTGCTAACTAGAATCCCTTATTCTAATATGCACATATGGTTATGTTTCTTGATGAGGATTATCCTGTGAGTAAGTTCTTTTGTTATCTTCATATCGAAGGCTATTTGTGCTAGCTCATTAGTCTCCTAATTTGATTCTCTTGGTACATGTAGGAATGACACATCTATAAAGTCCTCCAATAACTAAATTGCTAGTATGAAGTAGGAAGCTAGTGCAAGGCTGTTACATTTATATTCTTTAGAAAGCTGCCTCAACACTAATTGTAAGTCTTCCATCACCAACACTTCCTTGGCCCCTAGTTCTCTCAAAATCTCTAATTCAATAATCAATGCCTCATACTCTGCTTAGTTATTGGTGCATTCAAAGTCCAAGTTGAGTGAGGTGGTAGTCTTAGCACCCAAAGGGGATATAATGACTATCCCAACATCTGCAGACTCTTCAGTCTTTGAGCTGTCAAACTTTAGCACGACCATTTTTCCAATGTGCCCCTGTGAACCCTTAATTTTGAACCTTCCGGTATGTGTTTGAACCTTAGAAGCACTTATGCTTGGCAAACAAACTTTCAGAAGTCGAAAACTCTCAAAATGGAAAAATCAAAATATCTCCTTTTGACATTTGAACTCTCTCAAATCATTCAGGACTGAGTAATGAATACAACGTAACTAAAATTATGTAAAACAAATAAGAAATGAGCGAGAAGGGGCAAAACTGGTGAAATGGGTAGAAGTGCAGTCGGCTACTGCACAGGCCTGTGTGGTTGACGCATAGGCCTGTGTGGTTGCTGCATAGACTTATGAGGCACTGCATAGCCTTGTGCGATTGCCATGCAACCCATGCGACACCACACAGTCTTGTGCGGTAACATAGGGCTTCTGCCGCAACTCTAGCGAAAATTCCTTTTTTCTAACTATCCCACATTAGAAGTTTATGCATTATGAGCTCCGGCCTTCCCTATATATATAAATGACCTCTCCACTCTTCAAAACACCCATTTCTAGACCTTAAAAAGTAATAACTTTAAGCAAACCACTTTGTATTTACTCTTTGCTTCGTAAAGCGAGTTGAGGGGTTTCTCCTTGATTCCTACTCGACCAGTTTAAGGCTTCCCACTACTCGCCTGTTCAAGGCAAGTCTCTTGCCCAAGGCTCGTGTCCTCCATCGCCCGCCATCCAAGGCTAGCCACTGCCCAAGACTAGCTATAGTCTATTGCCGCTTGCTATCCAAGGCTAGCCACCGCTCATCATCCAAAGCCAGCTGCCAGCCGCGGTCCGAGGTAAGTTCCCTTTTCCTTTAATTTTCTATTGTCTAAATTTCCTTTCTTGTTTTAGTTAGTTAATTGAATTGATTCATCTAGGTTGCTAGCTAATCAACTCGTTAATCAATTAAATTAATTAATTAACTCAATCCTCTTTTAATCAATCAATCAAAACATGATAAAGTAGCTAGGCTAAACTGACCTCTTCACAAGAAGGGAGAACTGCATGGATTCTGATTCTCATTCAAAGGGATACGTAAGCATGCTCGGTTCAGGCATTAAATTCAATTTAAAACTAACTTTTCCCCTATCACCTTCTTCACTTACTCTAATTTTGTTTCCTTTACTTTGTTATTAAGCTTAGTTTGGGGAATGTGTGACTTTCTTATAACCCATAAGGGCTAGAGAAGGTATTCCCTAAGTTTGGATTTCATTGTAATATTGACTCTCTTTTATTTTGAATTCTAATTATGTATAAACTTTATGGATTGAATGATCATACATATTATAAATTGTTCATGCATTTTAGTTTGTTCATGAAATATATTTTAAGTCACTCTTATATTAATTGGCCAAACTTATTTTGTTAAAATAAATTCAAAACCTAGTCCCCGAATCCTCTTTGGTTTTGAGGCTAGTGATCCTTTTTTTTTTTTTGGGTAATAATTGGAGTCAAATGGGTTTTTTCCTTATATTTTCCCAAATAAAAATAAATTAAGGTGGCAACTCTAAGAAATAATTTTCAAATCTATCAAAGATAAGCCTGAGGGCTTTCTTGTGAGTTCTTTCCAAAATGAGCATTTTGATTCCCTTTAATGGATCAGACCGATGCTTGGACGAGGCCTCATAGCTAGTGACTCCACTAGGGAGGAACTTTCTTTTAATAAAAGGAAAAATAAATGGACTACTAATTGGTTTAAAAAAAGTTTGGCATTTTAATATACTTGTGACTTTGCATGCATCACTTGCATAGGCTCTTTGCCATCCAACCTAGTTCTAGGAAAATAATGGATAGTGAGTAGCATCGAATGGGTAACCTGCCTTAGGTCTATTCACTGATAATGAAATCATCTACCCCACGATGAATCCTTTGATCCTTTCAAAGGTGTAACGAGTATTCACATACTGTTAGACCCACGTGAGGCTCTTTGACTCACATGTAGTTAGGTATATCACTGCTCTAGTGTGACGGGTACCTAAATCTAGCCACACTTATCTTTTCATGTAATGAAATTAGATCCTAGCCTTAGGTTGTATATACCATAATTAAAACCTTGCGTCTTTACATTCCCATGAAATGTTTTCCTCATGCATATCATACATTCATACTATATAACCAAACATGTATTCATCTCAAGTCTAGGTCAATCCTTGAACCAAAGAAGGGTCATATACTCACTTTTATCCTAACACCTTCACTTCTAAACCTTAAACACTCTCATCTCTATCCCATTCACCTTTACGCCCACAAACCTAAAACCATCACCCTGACCTTTAACCTAAACACCAATACCCTAACCCTAAACCTTACCCCTTTACCTTAGCCTTTAACCTAAACACCAATACCCTAACCCTAAACCTTACCCCTTTACCTTAGCCTTTAACCTAAACACTAATACCCTGACCCTAAAACCTTACCCTGTTACCTTAGCTTTTAACCTAAACACCAATACCCTAGCCCTAAACCTAAAACCTCATTTCCCTAGCCTTGACCTCAAACACCTCTAACCTTAAACACTATTACCTTAACCTTACCCAAAATATCGTCTCCCTAAATTGTAACCTAAAAACATCTTTACTCTCCTCTTACCCATACCATGCTAACCTAGCCACAAGATACCGTCGCCCAGCGTCCTTGGCCCATTACTTTCAAAACCAATCTATTACCCCCAGATTGACAGATGCCTATAGCCTATACCTCAAATCATCAAGACACTACCCTAAGCCTAATATCTTTAGCACAATTCACTACCTTAAACCCAATACCCTTGGTTCAGTCTACTACCTGAAGCCCAAAACATTTGCCCCATCACACCTTAAGCCAAAAAATAAAAAATAAAAAATGGTTGGCCCATTACACAATAAGGAAGCTTTTTCTCTTAGGATCTGCATGCCTATACCTTTATCACCTCTTCTATTCCATACCCATCACTTAACTTGTTGCTTTAAAGGTACTAATGGTTCACCCACTTGATATGGCTTCCTTGACCACACTTGTGACCAAAGTCCTTAAGAAGCAAGAAGAACATTTCCAAGCTATCATAGCTGCTCAATAAGCCCAAGTCGAGGAACAAAGGCAATTCATCATTAGGGAAGTTTGAGCTATGATTAACTAGGCCACCCTTAGCCATTCTAACCTAAACCTTATCTTGAACTAGACTAATCCTAGCCAAACCAATTCATATCTAGACCAAGGTGGGGAAGTTTTCTCTTATCCAGACACTAGATTGCTCATGGAGAAACTTAAAGCCATGGAAAGAACCATTAAATCCCTAAAGCACCGTGATGATCTAATTGATGTGGAAAGTTTAACCTTATTCCCTAATGCTAAGCATCCTCCTAAATTCAAGATTCTTGAATTGGAAATATTTGATGGAACCACTTGCCCCAAAACTCATATAAAGATATATGTAGGGGCAATGAAACCTTTGGGATTTAACGATGAGGTCCTTGCTCAACTATTCTAACAATCACTAATCGGCGTTACTAGGAAATTGTTCTTTTTACTAGATAAGAGCAAGAAAAGGACATGGGCTGATATATGTTTTGCCTTTGTCGAACAGTATCATTATAACAGTGAAGTGGATGTCACTAGGCATGATTTGGAAACCATCAGGCAACTTCCAGAGGAGTCCTTCTCCATGTTCCTTACAAGGTGGAGGGCTAAAGCTGCTCAAATGGTAAATAGACCAACAGAGCAAGAACAAGTGGACATTGTCAAAAATCTACTTCTAGTCTACCGAGCCCACTTGTTAACCCAATACCTACCCACTTTTAAGGCTTTGATTGCAATCGCATCAAAGGTTGAAGATTGCATCCAAAATGCATCATTTCAACTAGAATTCCTCACCACCGACCTGAACAATGATGAAGAACTCGAACCCAATTCAACCCCACCTTACTTCAGACCTAAATGGCATGATATGGAAGAGTTCAAGTTCAGCTAATCTGACATGTCTAAGATTGAATTCCAAATCTAAGTCTAAATCACCAAGTCTTGGTTTGAGTGTGAGTCCAAAGTCTGAATCTAAATTCGAGTATGGGTCTGTCACTTTATTTTCTTTTTTGTATTTTTCATCGATCATGTCAGTATGTTTTTGTCATCTTGTAATAAAATTTTCCATTGCAATAAAGCATCCACATTTTTTTCTGCACTTGTTTTTTCTTGTTTTAAACATGGATGAGCCTTGAAAAAAAAAGGAGAAAAAAAATAAAATAATAATGAAAATAAAAAAAGAGAGAGAAATGAATAATCAATTAAATCCACCACAGCTAGCACATATTGGGAATTGAGGTGCCATCAACAATTGCTTTGTTAGCTCCTAACCAAGTAGGTCAAGAAATAGACCTCTCATTTAATATTTAAAGCACAAAATCAAATAATACACCTCAACAAGGGGCAACAAGTTCTTCAAATCCAAAATTCAAATGTTAAAGCCCTTCAAAGTGAAGAAAGGCAACAAATCATGGTGGAATATTTTCTTCCAAACTTTATTAATCTAAACTTGCTAAGTTGAAAACTTAAAAAGGGCAGTTTAGGCAAAAGTTAGAGCAAAAGAAAAAGAGAGAGAGAGAGAGAGAGAGAGAGAGAGAGAAAGCTCATCCTAGTCATCTTCCTTTGTGTCATTCAAAGTTTGTCAAATCATCTTTACTCAATCCGTCTTGTCTCATGTCTTCAAAGTCATCTTTTATCACTAGTTTGCTCATCCTCTAAAGTGATATTGTCTTCTACGCCCTTATCTCATAGTGGGGACATGTCTTTCTTGGTTGTCATCATCTAATGTTAATCCGTCTTGTCATTTAGCTCAAAGAGCTTAGACACAATATCTCACATTATTAGTCTATCATGTTCCTATCTCTCATTGGGAGCAAAATCCCTAAGTTGTCTTTCCTCATTAGTCCTTTAACCACTCCTTATGGCACCTCCTTTCAGCTAATTTGTCATTTATATTTAAGCCAATAGAGTGTCACCCTAAATGTCTCTTCAATCTCAAAACAACAAAGTTAGCTTGGCTTGTTCTTTTCCATGAATCATGCTATAAATACCAAAATCATACAACCTCCCTGATCATTTTCAAAATTTCCAATCCTCATTTGAACCATTCCCTAACTTCAAAATGTACCATTCCATATGTTCAAGTTCAAGCCTCATACCATCCTTTCCTGGGCAAAGTCTCATCATCTTCTAAGAGCCAAGCCTATTAGCAGAATTAAAGATTCTAAGTTTTTTAAGACTCATCATCCTTAAAGGTTGCGTTCTCTAGCACAACTAAAACCAAGTCATGTCTTGCAAAGCTTAAAAAAGGCTTGAACCACTCAAAAGCCCAATCATTCCATGTCTCATTGGCAAAATTTCATCATCTTTAAAAAAAAAAAAAAAAAAACCAAGCCTCGTTGGCAAATTACATCACCTATAAAAGTCCAATTAAGTCAAAGCCTGCCAACCGTATGATGGGCAAGAAAATCATATGCAACTATGATAAAGGGCAAATCCTTATCCATGAACTTGCGATATCCTTATGACCAAAGCCTGGAACACCATACTTGAGATAAAAGCAACCATCTTCCAAAGAGGTCCAAAGCACCCTTGTAGAAGAGCCCAAGCCTAGCTTTCACCATGAAGCCCAAACCAAAAAGACTTCACCATAAAGCCCAAGCCCAAAAGCTTTCACCATAAAAACCACTCCCTAAAAGCCTTAACTATGAAGCCTAAGCCTAGCTTTCACCATGAAGCCCAAACTAAGAAGCTAATCCTAGCTTTCACCATTCAGAAAAGACCATAATCTCCTCCAAAGCAAAATTTGACCAAACTTTCCCTAACTAACTTCTTAGCCAGACCTAATCGAGCCAAAGGCAATACTTGACCAAGTCTTCCAAATAAACTCCCTAAAGGTTGCAACCTGACCAAGCTAAAGTCCTAGACCTGACTAAGCCTTCCACATGAACTTTTTCGAGGACAAGCCCCATAAGTTGACCTTCCCTAAACCTTCCAATCTAATCATCTTTAAAAACCTGACCATCATGATCTGGCTCTCCAATTCAGCCTCAAACCAAAGTCAGACCTATCTAAACTAAACAGCCTGATCTTTTCCAAGACCACACTTTGATTCTTCCTAGGCCAAACTGATAGCCATTAACTAACCAATCTCATACCTGACATGCCCATTTTCCTTTCTAAGCTAGCTAATCAACCAAAAACCAAATGACCAAACCACTTTCCTCTATCATTCTAAAGTGGGGGCACATCCCTTCCAAATATTCACTTTTTAAAATGGGGGCATCTTTCTCTCAAAGATCAACTCTTTTATGCCATAATTGACCTTTCATAAGTTTAAGGTATCATATCATTGCATAACTATCTAGCATTTTTGCATTGAACAGGATCATGAATCAAGGCAAATTGTCAAAACTCTCGAAGAAAGACAAGATCATCATCATCATCATTCCTACCAGACAGGATCACCACTTCGTTGATTCCTACCAGACAAAGTCATCTTTTTTCCTACTAAAAGGATCATCATCATCATTCCTACCAAACAGGATCACCACTTCATCGATTCTTACCAGACAGGGTCATCTTCTTTCCTACCAGATAGGATCATCATCATCATTCCTACTAGACAAGATCACCATTTCATTGATTCTTACTAGACAAGGTCGTCTTCTTTCCTACTAGACAGGATCATCATCATCATTCCTACTAGACAAGATCACCACTTCATCGATTCCTACCAGACAGGGTCATCTTATTTCCTATTAGACTGGATTATTATCATCATTCCTACCAGACAGGATCACCACTTTGTTGATTCCAACTAGATAAGATCGTCACCTTCAATCCTACTAGACAGGATCATCATCATCATTCCTACAAGACAGGGCCACCACTTTATTGATTCCTACCAGACAGGGTCCTCATCACCACCACTTCGTCAATTCCTACTAAAAAGGGTCGTCATCACCATCATTTCATCGATTCCTATCAGACAAGGTCGTCATCATCACCACTTCATCGATTCCTACTATACAAGGTCACCATCATTCCTACCAGACAAGAACATCAACTTTACCTCCTACCAATTATTACAAACTACTAGTCGCTAGATCTCCCAAATATACCAAGGGCATCTTCCTTAAATTCAATCACACCTCTCACCCAAATGTCTAAACTCTGTCCTAGACAATAATTTGGTTCCTTTTACCATCTCTCATCCTCAAGTTCACTGTCATCCAAATCGCTTTTCAGACAAAGATAATTCTGATGAGGGGGCAGCTGTGAACCCTTAATTTTGCACCTTCCAATATGTGTTTGAACCTTAAAAGCACTTAGGCTTGATAAACAAACTTTCAAAAGTGAAAAACTCTCAAGATGGAAAAATCAAAACATTTCCTTTTGACATTTGAACTCTCTCAAATCATTCGGGATTGAGTAACGAATAGAAGGCAACTGGAATCGTGTAAAATGGATAAGAAACAAGTGAGAACGGGCAAAACAAGTAGAAGTGAGGTCGGCTACCGCACAGGCCTATGTGGTTGCCGCACAAACCTGTGTGGTACTGCACAGCCTTATACGATTACCACATAGCCCGTGTGGCACCACACAACCCTGTGTGGTAATATAGGGGCTTCTGCGGCAACTCTAGTGAAAATTCCTTTTTCTAACTATCCCACATTGGAAGATTATGCATTATGAGCTCCAGCCTTCCCTATATATATAGATGACCTCTCCACTCTTCAAAACACCCACTTCTAGAACTTGAAAAGCAATAACTTCAAGTGAACTGCTATGCATTCGCTCCTTGCTTCGCAAAGTGACTTAGGGGGTTTCTCCTTAATTCCTACCCAACCAGTTTAAGGCTTTCCGCCGTCTGTCTGTTCAAGGCAAGTCTCTTGCCCAAGGCTAGCCATCGCCCATCGCCGCCCACCATCCAACCCCAGCCGTCACCCGCTGTCCAAAGCTAGTCGCCACTCGCCATCCGAGGTAAGTTCCCTTTTCCTTTAATTTTTTATTGCCTAAATTTTCTTGCTTCTTTTACTTAGTTAATTGAATTGATTCATCTAGTTTTCTAGCTAATCAACTCAATAATCAATTAAATTAATTAATTAACTCAAACTTCTTTTAATCAATTAATTAAAACATGATAAAGTGGTTAGGCTAAACTAACCCCTTCACAAGAAGGGAGAACTGCCTGGATTCTGATTCCCATTCAAAGGGATACGTAGGCATGCTTGGTTCAGGCATCGAATCTAATTTAAAACTAACCAACTTTCCCCCTATCACCTTCTTCACTTACTCTAATTTTGTTTCCTTTACTTTGTTATTAAGCTTAGTTTGGGGAATGTGTGACTTTCCTAGAACCTATAAAGGCTAGAAGAGATATCCCTTAAGTTTGGATTTCATTGTAATATTGACTCTCTTTTATTTTGAATTCTAATTTTGTATAAACTTTATGGATTGAATGATCATACATATTACAAATTGTTCATGCATTTTAGTTTGTTCATGAAATATATTTTAAGTCACTCTTATATTAATTGGCTAAACTTATTTTGTTAAAATAAATAAAAAACCTAGTCCTTGAATCCTCTTTGGTTTCAAGGCTAGTAATCCTTTTTATTTTGGGTAATAATTAGAGTCAAATGGGTTTTTCCTTATATTTTCCCAAATAAAAATAAATTAAGGTGGCGACTCTAAGAAATAATTTTCAAACATATCAAAGATAAGTCCAAGGACTTCCTTGTGAGTTCTTTCCCAAATGAGGATTTCGATTCCCTTTAGCATATTAGACCGGTGCTAGGGCGAGGCCTCATAACCCCATGATAAGGGGTTGATTTAGCATATACTTAACTAAATTAGTCTGTGAGACTATATACACTCTTGATCTAATCAAATAATGTCAAAGCTTAGTGCATGCAAAGTATAAGGATAAGCACATTTTCTCTACAAGTAAGTATTGTACCTTTGTTGGTGTAAGGAAACTACTTATAAGGCCTCGCTTGAGCACCGGTCCAATTCGCTAAAGGGAATTGAAATGCTCATTTGGGAAAGAACTCATGAGGAAGCCTTGGGGCTTATCTTTGATAGATTTTAAAATTTTTTCTTAGAGTCGCCACCTTAATTTATTTTTATTTAGGAAAATATAAGGAAAAAACCCATTTGACTTCAATTATTACCCAAAAGAAAAAGGATCACTAGCCTAAAAACCAAAAAGGATTCAGGGACTAGGTTTTTGGTTTAATTTAACAAAATAAGTTTGGCCAAGTAATATAAAAGTAACTTAAAATATATTTCATGAACAATTAAAATGCATGAACAATTTATAATATGCATGATCATTCAATCCATAAAGTTTATACACAATTAGAATTCAAAAGAATAGTGAGTCAATATTACAATGAAATCCAAACTTAAGGGATACCTCCTTTAGCCCTTATGGGTTATAGGGAAGTCACACTTTCCCTAAACTAAAACTAATAACTAAGTAAAGGAAAGTAAAAAAAAAAAAAAAAAGTAAGTGAAGAAGGTCGTAGGGGGGAGAGTTGGTTAATTTTAGTTAGATTCAATGCCTAAACTAAGCATGCCTATGTATCCCTTAAAATGGGAATCAGAACCCACGCATTCTCCCTTCTTGCAAAGGGGTTAGTTTAGCCTAGCCACTTTATCATGTTTTGATTGGTTGATTAAAAGAGGGTTAAGCTAATTAATTAATTTAATTGATTACCAAGTTAATTAGCTAGCAACCTAGATGAATCAATTTAATAAACTAACGAAGAGAGACAAGGAAATTTAAACAAAAGAAAAATCAAAGGAAAAGAAGTTTACCTCGGATGGCAGATGACAACTGACTTCGGATGGTGAGCGGTGGTTGGCTTAGGATGGCGGACAATGGCTAGCCTCGGATGGTGGGCAGGGGTAGCCTCGACGGGTGGCAAATAGCCTCAGATGATGGGTGGTGGCTGGCCTTAGACAGCAGGCTGTGGCTAGCCTTGGATGATTGCTACTAGCCCCAGATGGCGGGCGACCGCTAGCCTTGAACGGCGGACATGAGCCTTAGGCAAGAGACTTACCTTAAATAGGTAGGCGAAAAGCCTTGAACTAGTCGAGTAGGAATGAAGGAGAAACCCTCCAACTTACTTTGGGAAGCAAGGACCAAATGCAAAGTGGTTTGCTTGAAGTTAATGCTTTTCAAGCTCTAGAAGTTGGTGTTTTGAAGTGTGGAGAGGCCCTTTATATATAGGAGAAGGATTAAAGCATAGAGGCATAAATTTCCAATGTGGGAACAAAAACATGCATAGAGTACCGCATAAACCTTTATGGCACTGTAGAGGCCACTGCAGCAGTGCTACATAAGGCTCTTCAGCACTGCAGAGCTATGTGGCAACTATACTGATTCACCCGCTTTTCCCATTTTCACCATTTTGGCTCATTTCTCGTCCATTTTTCACGATTTGAGTTATGTTGTACTTGTTGCTCATTCCTGGATGATTTGAAAGGATTCAAATATCAAAAAGAAATGTTTTGATTTTCCTATTTTGAGAGTTTTTAACTTTGAAGGTTTGTTTACCGAGCTAAGTATGTCTAAGGTTCAAACACATACTAGAAGGTGCAAAATTAAGGGTTCACAGCTGCCCCCTCATCTGAATTATCTTTGTTTGAAAGATGATTCTAATGACAATGAACTTGATGATGGGAGATGGTGAAAGGAACCAAATTATTGTTTAGGATAGAGTTTAGACATTTGGGTGAAAAGTGTGATTGAATTTTAAAAAAGATGCTGCCGGTATATTTGGGGGATCTAGTTGCTGGTAGCATTTGGTACTTCTCCTATCTAGTAAGAAAGAAGATGACCATATCTGGTAAGAATCGACAAAGTGGTATTCTTATCTTATAGGAATGATGATGATGATCCTATTTGGTAAGAAAAAAGACGGCCCTATTTGGTAGGAATCAATAAAGTGCTGATCCTGTCTAGTAGGAATCGACGAAGTGGTGATCCTGTCTAGTAGGAATGATGATGATGATCCTATCTAGTAGGCTTGAAGGCGACCTTGTCTATAGGAATCGATGAAGTGGTGATCCTATATGGTAGGAATGATGATGATGATGATCCTATCTGGTAGGCTTCAAGGCTACCCTGTCCGGTACGAATTGACAAAGTGGTAATCCTATATGGTAAGCTTAAAGGCATCCTGTTTGGTAAGAATTGATGACATGGTGATCCTGTCTGGTAGGAATGATGATGATCCTATCTAGTAAGAATGAAGGCAATCCTGTCTAGTAGGAATGATGATGATGATCCTGTCTAGTAGGCTTGAAGGCAACCCTATTTGGTAGGAATTGACGAAGTTGTGATCTTATCTGGTAGGAATGATGATGATGATCTTATCTTTCTTTGAGAGTTTTGACAATTGTCCTTGATTCATGATCCTGTTCAATGCAAAAATGCTAGACATTTATGTAATGATATATACCTTAAAGTTGTGAAGGGTCAGTCTTGATATAAAAGTGTTGATTTTTGGGAGAAAGATGCTGCCATTTTAGAAAGGTGAACAGAAAGGTGCCCCACTTTAGAATGATGGAGGAAAGTGGTTTGGTCATTTGGTTTTTGGTTATGGTTAGCTCAGAGGTGAAGTGGGCATGTCAGGTATGAGATTGGTTAGTTAATGGCTACTAGTTTAGCTTAGGAAAAAGTCATTTTGGAAAGTCAAACAAGGTGTGGTCTTGGAAAAGATTAGGTTATTCAGTTTAGATAGGTCTAACTTTGGTTTGAGGTTGAATCAGAGAGCTTGATTAGGAGGGTCAGGTCTTTGGGGATGATTAGATTGTAAGGTTTGGGGAAGGTCAGCTTGTGGGGCTTATCCTTAGAGAAGTTCATATTGGGGGCTTAGTCAGGTCAAGCACTTTGTCTTGGTCATGTTACAACCTTTGGGGAGTTTATTTGGAAGACTCAGTTAAGTTATGCCTTAAGCTTGATTAGGTTTGGCTTAGAGGAAAGGTCAGGCTAAGAAATTAGTTAGGGAAGGTTTGGTCAGATTTGGCCTTGGAGGAGATTATGGTCTTCATAAATGAAGACTTTTTGTGACTGGGCTTCATGGTAAAGGCTTTTAGGCTTAGGCTTTAAGGTGAAGGCTTATTGGTTCAGACATCATGGTGAAGGCTTATGGGTTTAGGTTTTATAGTGAAGGTTTTTGGATGTGGGCTTCATGGTGAAGGCTTCTAAGCTTGGGCATCATGGTGAAGGCTTTATGGTTTGGGCTTTATGGTGAAGGCTTGAAGGCTTGGGCTTTTCTACAAGGGTGCTTTAGACATTTTTAGAAGATGGTTTGCTTTATCTCAGATATGGTGCTCTAGGTTTTGGTCATACTAATACCAAAGGCTCATAGATTGGGGCTTTCCCTTTGTCATGATTGCATTAGATTTTCAATACCCATTAGTTGGCAGACTTTGACTTGGTTGGACTTTATGGGTGCTGTAATTTGCTAAGGAGACTTGATCTTTCCAAGGATGATGAGATTTTGCCAATGAGACATGGAATGGGCCTTGACTAGTTCAAGTCCTTCTTTTGTGAGACATGACTTGATTTTGGTTGTGCTAAAGAAAGCTGACTTTAAGGATGATGAGTCCCAAAAGACTTAAGATCTGTGGTTCTACACATAGACTTGGCCCTTAAAAGATGATGAGACTTTGCCCAGGAAAAGATGGTATGAGGCTTGAACTTGAAAGGATGGAATGGTACATTTTGAAGTTGGGGAATGGTCCAAAGGTGGGTTAGAAATTTTGAAAAGGATCAGGGAGGTTGTATGATTTTGCTCTCTATAGCATGATTCATGGAAAAGAACAAGCCAAGCTAACCTTGTTGTTTTGAGATTGAAGAGACATTTAGAGTGACACTTTATTGGCTTGAATGTAGATGATAGACTGGATGAAAGGAAATGCTGCCCTAAAGAACAGCTGAAGGACTATAGAAAAGACTTGGGGATCATGCTCCTAATGAGAGATAGGAACATGATAGACTAGCAATGTGAGAGATTATGCCTAAGCTCTTTGAGTTAAGCGACCAGATAGATTAATAAAAGATGATAACGACCCAAAAGGACATGCCTCCTATGAGATAAGGGCAAAAAAGACAATATCACTTTAGAGAATGAGCCTCTAGTGAGGAAGAACGACTTTGAAGATATGAGACTAGAAGGATTGATTGAACTTGATTTGACAAACTTTGAATGATATGAAGGAAGATAACTTTTGCCTAAGCCTCCCTTTTCGAGCTTGAAATTTAGGAGAAACATTCCACCATGATTTTTTGCTTTTCTTCACTTTAAGGGGCTTTAACATTTGAATTTGGGATTTGAAGAACTTGTTGCCCCTTATTGAGGCGTATCGTTTGATTTTGTGCATTAAATATTTGATGAGAGGTTTTTTTCTTGACCTATTTTGGTTGGGAGCTGGCAAAGCAATTATTGATAGCACCTTAATATATGCTAGCTGTGATGAATTTAATTGACTATTCATTTCTCTCTCTCATTTTTTATTTTTATTTATTATTTATTTATTCATCATTTTTTTTAAGAAAAAAAAGCTCATCCATGTTTAAAATAAGAAATAACAAGTGCACAAATAAAAGTGGATGTTTTATTGTAATGGGAAATTTTATTATAAGATAACCAAAAGCGGACTAATATGATCGACGAAAAAATACCCAAAAAGGAAAATAAGTTGACAAACCCATACTCGATTTTAGACTTTGAGATTTGGACACAGACTCAAACTCAGACTTGGATTTCAATCTCAGATAGGTGAGATTAGTCAAACTTGAACTCTTCCATGTTATGCCACTTGGGATTGAGGTAAGATGGGTTTAAATTGGGTTTTATTTTAGGAAGGATGATGTCACCACTATCAATCAGATCCTAGATTCTATGTCTCAAAGCTCTATATACATTGATTTGGTGCCCTGCTCCTTGATGATATTCACAATATTCATTGGGGTGTTAGCTCTTTGGTAAAGGATTAGGAGAGACTCTTGGTTCCATGGGTTTTACCATTTTTGCTTCCAGGGCATTCTTATAAACCACTACTAATGGAACTCCCAAATCTATGAAAGCCCTTCATTGAGATTTCAAGGATCGCTTGCTAGTTACGGTAGCTACCTCTATACTCTCTCATCGACATCAATAAAGGGAGTGTAGGTGTCCATATCCTTCCATTTAGTAGAGTCAAGGGGAGTAGAGGTATTGCTTTTCTTGCACCTTTTTTCCATTGTGGGGGTTTGCTCTAGTGCATCGATGTTGAGCTCTAAAAGTCTCTTAATAGTAGAAAAGGTGGGGTTTTCTTTACTTTGAAAAGGATTAAAAGAAGAGGCAAGGTTAGTATCTATGACTAATGGCATGGCTGAGGCTAGAATGGCATTGGCGTTTGAGATTAAGGATGTAAAAATTATGAGTCATGTAAATGGTAGGTGCAATATTAATGGGCTTAGCTTGGTCCAACATTCCTCTCACTTCATCTATGATAAGTTGGCATTGGAAACTCAAAGCGTTAGTGAAAGCATAAGTAAGATGGATTATAGTATTATTAAAATTGGATTGTTGGCTAGCTAAAGCTTGGTTGAAATTAGCTCGTTGAGCGTCTAGGGCAGAGATGAGAATAGCTTGAAAGTTCTCTTCTTGCCTTATGAATAGGTTGGTTAGAGCTTCTATGTCAGTTAGGCTTGCCATTGGTACCTTGCGAACCAAGTCAAAGAATACACTAAGTACTTAGGAAAGAATTAAGAAGATGGGTAAGCAAACTTTTGAGAAAAGAGATTCCTCTTGATGTTGTTAGCTAATTACATTTGGGCTTTTGTGGATTTCCTAAGGTTGCATAAGTCAAGGTCTTAAGCTTAATGTATCAGGTTAAACCAAATGCACTAGACTTAGGGTAGTGTGTTGGGCTAAAGGTATTGTGTTTAGGGTAGTGTCTTGATGATTTGAGTGTAGGCTATAGGCATTTATCAATCTAGGGGTAATGGATTGGTTTTGAAGGTAATGGGCTAAGGATGTTGGACGATGGTGTCTTATGGCTAGGTTGGCAAGGTATGGGTAAAAAGGAGGATAAAGATGTTTTTAGGTTACAATTTAGGGTGAACACTTTTTAGGTAAGGTTAACATAATAGGGTTTAAGGTTAGAGGTGTTTGAGGTCAAGGCTAAGGAAATGAGGTTTTAGGCTCAAGGCTAGGGTATTGGTGTTTAGGTTAAAGGCTAAGGGAACAGGGTAAGGTTTAGGGTTAGGGTATTGGTGTTTAGGTTAAAGGCTAAGGTAAAAGGGTAAAGTTTAGGGTCATGTCTTAAGGTTAATGGGGGAAAATGTGAATGGGATAGAAGTGAGAGTGTTTAAAGTTTAGAAGTGAAGGTGCTGGGATAAAAGTGAGTATATGACCTTTCTTCGATTCAACGTATAACCTAGACTTAAGATGAATGCATGTGTTGCTATACAATATGGATGCATGATATGCATGAGGAAAAATTTCATAAGAATGCAAAGATGCAAGGTTTTATTATGGTACATACAACCTAAGGCTAGGATTTAAGTTCATTACATAAAAGGGTAAGGGTGGCTCGATTTGGGTACCCGTCACACTAGAGTAGTGATATACTTAACCAAATGTGAGTCAAGGAGCCTTGCGTGGGTGCAGCAATACATGTTGGCTCGTTACACCTTTGAAAAGATCAAAGGACGGGGTGGATGATTTCATTATCGGTGCATGGAGCCAAGGAGGGTTACCTGCTTGATGTTGCTCACTATCCATTGTTTTCCTAGAACTAGCTTGGATGTCAAAGAACCTATGCAAGTAATGCATGCAAAGTCACAATCATATTAAAAGGCCAAACTCTTTTTAAACAAATTAGTAGTTCACTTATTTTTTTTTCCTTTTATTAAAAGAAGCCCACCCCCAGTGGAGTAGTCAGCTGTGAGGCCTCGCCAGAGCATCGGTCCGATCAGTTGAAGGGAATCGAAATGCTTATTTGGGAAAGAACTTATGAGGAAGCCCTCGGGCTTATCTTTGATAGATTTGAGAATTTTTTCTTAGAGTTGCCACCTTAATTTATTTTTATTTGGGAAAATATAAGAAAAAATCAATTTGACTCCAATTATTACCCAAAAGAAAAAGGATCACTAGTCTGGAAACCAAAAAGGATTCAGGGACTAGGTTTTCGGTTTAATTTAACAAAATAAGTTTGGCCAAGTAATATAAAATCAACTTAAAATATATTTCATGAACAATTAAAATGCATGAACAATTTATAATATGCATGATTATTCAATCCATAAAGTTTATACACAATTAGAATTCAAGAGAAAAGTGACTCAATATTACAATGAAGTCTAAACTTAGGGGATACCTCCTCTAGCCCTTATGGGTTCTAGGGAAGTCACACATTCTCTAAACTAAACCTAATAACTAAGTAAAGGAAAGAAAAATAAAAGTAAGTGAAGAAGGTGATAGGGGGGAGAGTTGGTTAAATTTAGTTTGATTCGATGCCTGAACTAAGCATGCCTACCTATTCCTTTGAATGGGAATCAAAACCCATGTAGTTCTCCCTTCTTACAAAGGGGTTAGATTAGCCTAGCCACTTTATCATGTTTTGATTGATTGATTAAAAGAGGGTTGAGTTAATTAATTAATTTAATTGATTACCGAGTTGATTAGCTAGCAACCTAGATGAATCAATTTAATAAACTAACTAAGAGAGACAAGGAAATTTAAACAGAAGAAAAATAAAAAGAAAAGAAGCTTACCCCGGATGGCAGGTGATAGCTAACGTTGGATGGCAAGCAATGACTGGCTTAGGATGGCGAATGGCGGCTAGCCTCAGATGGCAGGCGGCGGCTAGCCTTGAATAGTGGATACGAGCCTTAGGCAAGAGGCTTATCTTGAATAGGCGAGTGAAAGACTTAAACTAGTTAGGTAGGAATTATGGAGAAACCTCCCAACTTGCTTTGCAAAGCAAGGAGCAAATGCAAAGTGGTTTGCTTGAAGTTAATGCTTTTCAAGCTCTAAAAGTTGGTGTTTTGAAATGTGGAGAGGCCTTTTATATATAGGAGAAGGATTGAAGCATAGAGGCACAAATTTCCAATGTGGGAACAGAAACACACACAAAGTACCATGTAAGCCTCTACGACACTACTACATAAGGCTATGCGAGACCGCAAAGTGCTGTGCTACAATGTTGCAGAGCTATGCGGCAACTATATTGATTCACTTGCTTTTCTTGTTTTTGCCCATTCTCACTCATTTCTCCTCCATTTTCCATGATTTGAGTTATGTTGTACTCATTACTTAGTCCTGGATGATTTGAAAAGGTTTGAATGTCAAGAAGGAATGTTTTGATTTTTGCATCTTAAGAGTTTTTGACTTCTGAAGGTTTGTTTACCGAGCTAAGTATTTCTAAGGTTCAAACACATACTGGAAGGTGTAAAATTAAGGGTTCACACTACTGAGATAGTAAATGGCTTTGTTCTTAACTGGTAGAATTATTTTGTGCTAGGAGGCAACTAATAGATTCCTCAAAAGCTGAGAGATACAATTTCAAAGGAACTCTTGCTCTCAGAGGCATCAAGACTAGAGGATTATTGAGATACTCCTTGATCTTCTCAAAAGCTTCCTGATGACAATCTTCCCAAAGAAATTCTTCTTCAAATTTTAGCTTGAGTAGTTCATAAAAGACTTTAGATTATCCAGTCAAATTAGAGATAAATCTCTTGAGATAATTCACTTGGCCCAAGAATCTCTAAGAAGTTTTTGGCCCGGACCACAAAAGCACACTTAAGGGGTTTAGCTTAATTGGTGGTCCCTCATCCATTGAAAACCCTTTCTCAGATGCTTCACATGATCTTTAACTCTCTTGGACTTCATGACTATATCATCCACATAGACCTCTATAGACTTCCTAATCATATCATGAAAAATTGTGTTTATGGCTCATTGGTAGGTAGCACCCATATTTTTCAACCCAAAGGGCATGACCAACCACTCAAAGGTTCCAATGGAACCAGGACACCTAAAAGCTATCTTTGATATGTCTTCTTAAGGTATGAATATCTTATTATAGCTTGAAAAACCATCCATGAAGGAAAGTAATTTGTGTTTGGCTATAGCATCAATAAGCATATCAACAATTGGCATGGCACAAATATTTTTAAGGGTGGCTGAATTCAAATCTCTAAAGTCTATACAAACTCTAAGCTTCCCATTTTTCTTCACCATGGGAACATTGTTGGAAAGGCACCTCACATATTTGGTAGGTTTAATGAACCCAGCTTTGAGTAACTTTTCAATTTCTTCCTTCACTTTAAGCTCAATATCCTTTGACATACTCCTAGGGGGCTGATGGTAAGGACGATATTCTAGCTTGATAGGGTGCTGGTGCTCCACTAGCTTCCTGCTCAATCAAGGCATTTCATCATACTCCCAAGTGAAATAGTGTCTAAACTTTTGTAATGATTCAATTATTCTCCTTTATAATGTAGGATGGAGCAGGCCACTAATGTAAGTGACTATGGGTTTCACAAGAGTCCTTAGGTTGACCTCCTCTAAAAGGTCTTGGACTTTAGTCATAGCATCATCCAACTTGGGTGAAGCATTCTTCAACTCATATAACTAGATCTCCTCTACTTCCTTGGACTATTCCCCTTCAAAGACTACCTCAGCACTTGTAATCTCTTGAACTTCCTCAATTAGTAGCCCATCCAAAACTTGTTGCACTTGTGCTTTCAATAAGGTGACTGCAGCTACTGCTTTCTCTTCTTGAGTGAACTTAATCATCAACTTCATTTATGATTGGCTGAGTGGTCAGCCTTCCATGATAAGGCACTATCATATATTTTTGGAGGAGATTCTTTGCTTATTGTTAGCAATCCTCTCTACTTGCCATGGTAAGTTCCTTTGGCCAACCTTATTTACTCTTTCCTTTGAATTGAATTAGACCAAAGCTCCCATCATGGAATCTTACATCTAATACATCTGTGCAGGCTTTGAAAGGCTTTCCATTAGCTTATACTATTTCCACTTCATCCCCTTTCCAAAATAAAAAGAATTAGTGAAGTGAGGATGGCACACACCAATTAACATGAATCTAGTCTCTTCCCAACAGAATATGGTAGTTGGCTATGGAGTTTACTATAAAGAAAGTTATGAGGGAGGTCTTGCTTCCAACTTGGATTTTCACAAGTAAGACTCTTAGAGTCTTTGTGACTTCCCTATTAAATACAAAGATAAACACATTTATAGTTATAAGATCATCTTTAGTCTTACCAAATTCTAGGGCCATCTTTAATGGGATGATGTTAACAGCAGATTCATTGTCTATCAAGACTCTGGAGGTTGGCCTCCCATTAAGGTGAGCTTTGATGTATAATGGCTTGATGTATTTGGTCATCCTTTCTTAGGCTTCTCAAAGACAACCCTTGTTAGAACGTCAGGTCCTATGGCTTGGATGATGACCCCACTACACACAATAAGTTTCTCAAAAGTTGCCCCCTGAGTCTTTGATTCATCTTGAGGTTCTTCTTCATGCTCATCATCACCAAACCTTTGAAATGAGGCTGGTAAAGTGATGGTTGCCATGGAACATCTCAAAGGTACAGTAATTTGACCCACTTTGATTTCCTACATTCTCATGTCTTTTGTGTTGCTACCCACAGACTCTATGCCTGCATCTTCATTATAATACCCAAGGCCCTAACCTATTAGAGTTAGAGATGGTGACATTATAATGTTCATCTACTATATCATTCAAGGCCTTTCTAACATATTAAGAATTATAAGAATATCATAACAAGAAATTTTAAATGAATAATGTGACAATGAGTAAAGAAAGTAATCAATTTCGATAAGCACTTTGATGATAAAATGAAAGTCAAATCGAGTTTGACTTAATGTAATTATGTTAATAATTTATTTGGAATGTGAATCTAAAGTGCTAGTGAGTGGGCTTCAACATCTTCTAAGTCATCGTGAGATCATAATAGTGATATGAAAAGTTGATTTCAATCAAAGTTACAATGTGTAACAATACATACCCTTGCTGGGAGTTTCGTGACAAATTACTTGATTTTAGAACTATTATAACAAAGTATGTGCTTTCATAAAATTTCATTTGCTACATAATTTATAAGCAAATAGCATGCTAGACTAGTTCTAATATGTATAATATGAATTATGAACATGAAAATAGGTGATTTATGTGAAGTGAATATGCATTAATTAATTTAATGCATATAAAGTGAGTTTTCATGCACAAAGTGATTTTTAAATATAAAACAATTTTTATGAGCATTTCTAGAATATTATAAATTAAATTATTTTTTTGGGAATTTTAATGAAAATGAGAAGCAAAATATTTTATTTTTAATAATTTTTAATCAACCCATAAATTGGATTAAAAATCCAATTTACCAAAAGCCCAAGACACCTAAGTACTCCAAACCTAGCTCATTAATGGCAATCTAATTATTTTGCACCCAAAACTCTAACTACCATCTTATATTTGGCCTCCTTTGAATTAAGCAACCTCCATTCTATTTTCATTTAGGTTTTATAGAATTTTTCTCTCAAAAATCCTCCCTTGGCCGAAAATCACAAGGTGCCTCCAAACTTTGTGATTTTGTAATCTTCTTTGTAAGTTTTCATTTTCCTTAAAGTTAATTTTTGAATTTTATGAAACTAATCATGAGGAATCCATATGCGGCTGTATAGTTACTGATTTCCTCTATATTATATTTGGCCTAGGTTTGTTTTTGGAGGGAGAAACCGATTTCCAACCGTGAACATATCTCTCTCTTCTCAAATCCATCAAAAGTGAACCCTAAAACCTAAAAGTTAGAATTTTCTTGCATATATGAATTAGGAGGGGGCCGGGGGGGGGGGGGGGGGGGAGAAACAATTTGTGTGTTTATTCATCCTAAACTAATTTTTGTTATAATTACATGAAAAATATTGGTTTAAATAATACATTTACATATTACTATAATGATCAAAAAGTATGAAAAACAAGAAAAATCTATGGTTTCCCATGGTAATGTTGGTACAACCAGGATTGGGGTTTTAACCCCAAGGCCTATAATTTTTATAAGGTTCATTTTAGTGATTGTTGATATAAGTATATGGATAGTACATTATTTAATTGCATGATGATTGAAAGAGTAACTCTAGGAAATCTTAGAGTGGTTTGGGCTATACCTAAGGTTTCCAAAACTCTAGTTGACATGTTTAGCTAATATATGTACATAGTTAAGTGGCATGTGAATTGAGTTTTATGATGTATTAATTATGAATAATGATCTAAATTTGCCTATGGGATTGATTGCATGATTTGATCTAAAGGAGACAAGCATGACTCTTCTGGGGTCTACTAGTTAAGTTGATATATATGGAAAGTATTAAGTGTACCAAGTTAGAAGTTAAATTAAATTGATATTAAGATTATGATTCATTGTGTTTGGCTTTAGAAAAGTCTTGATATAAACTGTTATGTGAATTCATATGAGCTTAAGAAGACAAAGTATACAGGACTTAAAAGTCAATATGTTATGTATAACTGATGAGTGTACTTCTAAGTGCAACTCTAAGTATATGTGAATGATATATGTATATAGGGCAGTTATAGGATATCATAGCATGATGTTAAGCCAATACTAAGTATTGAATTGTAATGTAATATTAGAGCTTGGGAATTGTTAGAAGTGTAAGGGCTACAAGCATTAGGAGCTAAGGAACCACAAGGTGAGTAAACATTATGTTCATGTGACAAGTACAAGTTATCATGATACGTGAACCTTTGATATTCTTGAAACCCAAGTTCCTTTTTATCATAAATTATAATTATATGATTTCTTTGTTAAGCTTAGGTTGCTAGAGAACAATTGGTCCAAAACTATTATAGACCATTCAATGATAAGAAAAGAGCATTTGTGATTGTTGCTTCACTTTACATTCTTTATGGAATCATACTGTTATTTATCCTTTGTTTAATAAGCTAAACTTTTGTTGCTACTATTATACATGTGATTACATTCTTTAATGCTATTATTATAAGTAATTGCCATTAGCTTTAGCTATAATACCCATGAACCCTTATATGCAGAAATCCTTGTGTTGATGTGAGAAATCATCAAAACCTATACTTATGGTCTTAACTCAATGGATAAGGGTAGTATATCCACCTCAACTAGAAAGGGCAGTTTTAATCATAGAGCCTAATCAGCTTCATACTTCTTTACAAGTTAGGAGTTGGAATTTGGTATCATGCTACCTCTCCCTTTCATGCTAGAGTGAATAAGGCAAAAATAGTCTCTCTACAAGTTACAAGTTACAAGTTTGATTTCTGTGAAACTTGCTAAATTGCAAACTATGAACTATTAACTATGAACCCTTCTAAAAGGATATGTATTATTGTTCAAGTTGTATTGTTTACTCATTGAGATCATCTATCTCACCCCTTTTATTATGTGGTTTTAGGTGAGCATTATGAGGAGGCAAGGTGATAGCTCAAGCAATCTACTCTGCTTGAGATATTTCCTTGTCTAAGTATATTGGCATACTATGATATACAGAGTCACTCTTAAATGCTTTGGGAGTTCTTATTTGGAACATTATTCATTTGGTTACTAATTTGGAGTCTTAATTATTCTTTTTCTTATGGATTGTACTCAAAGTATTTTTAAACTATTCATCCACTAGTTAAGGATTTCCTTTATTATTGGTCATTTAAGTTAATGCATGAGATTTTGGTACAATCTTAGGCAATGTTTAACCATGCATGAGAGGGTTCTATAGGCGTGGATGAATTTATATCTCCCCATGTTCTAGGACCATCATATCTTAGAATTTAGGATTTTCCTTTCATGTCAATTATAGTCTATGGCTAATATAGTTTCACAAAATCCTAATAAGCTATAGTACTCCTTGTTATTGTTCTGTGTGCCTTATGATTCTCTTATCAGATGACCAAAAGAGTACCCCTGCTAGAGGACCCTGACCTAGAGCACCTCGTGTTCGTGCAAGAGGACTTGGCTAGAGAAGTTCGAGAAGGCCATGCTTGTGATCCACCTCAAGAGGGAGAAGATTCTTAATGAGGAGGACTCCATGGAGTGTCTAGGTTATGACTAGATTTAAAGTAAGATTTAGAGATTGGAAAGAGACTACTTAGACTTGATGAAGGAAAATTGACGTCTGAGGTCCTTAGTACATGTTTTGAGAGAGGACGTGGAGCATATTAAGGCTAGAATTGTTGAACAGATAGGAGACTATGCACCTAGAGATTCCTGCAGGATTTATGGTAAGTATGGGCATACTAGCTCTGCATGCTCTTTTGTCTGCTACTCACCATCTAAATCCTTATCTTTGACTGGTCTCAAGCCAGATAGAGACCTTATTTGCTACCTATGTGGTGGCATTGGTCATATTGCACTCGATTGCCTTCTAAATGATCATTCGCCTATTCGATCCTGGAAGCTACCTAATGTTTACCTTAATGAGTGACACAACTAAGACTTGATCTAGTAGTTAGTAACTATTATCCTAATGGCATAGGACTCATATGATATTAATGACATTATATAACTACTTAGTTATTTTGCACAGGTTTATTTTTTTTAATTATTGCCTATGAGATGATAGACTTTTATATGATAGGAGAGTTCATTACGCTATAATTTATGTGTTGCATGATAATGATACATGATACATGCCTTGATATATGATATACATTAAGTAATATGTACCCTATAATGTGATACTATATGATGTGTGCTCATGTTAAATACATAATAAGTATGATAATTTTGATGGTGGTGTTAAATGGGTTAGAGGGAAGTTAGCATTGAATACGCTTACCCATTATAGCAGAATGCCTCCTAGGAAGAAGGCTCACATAGCTGCTCAACCTATTAGGGTTAATAAGAATATGGTATCAAACATTGCTTCAGATGCTACCTTTGTACCTATGAGGTCAAGAGAGAAAACAAAGGTTTAACTTGAGAGTATTGACCATCGGCTCTAGTGAACAAGCCTCTTTACAAGAGGTTCAAGCTATGCATAAGGAGATGAGGGACTTGCATAAAGAATTAGATGAGCACTAAGCTCAAAGGTGGGAAGTGTTGCTAACATAAGAAGAGAATGGAGTTCTACCTCCCATAGTATTGGCACCTGCATGGAAGGAAAGGAAGTGGCTACCCAATGAGGGAATGACCATTCTAGAATTCAAGAAGTTACAACCACCTATGAACCCTCTATTTTGCACCTCCAAATGACTGACATTTGATTACGAACCCATAGAATCAGACCGGGCTCAAATTGGTTTAAAAACGGATGAGAATGGGCTGAAAAAAGAGCTATGGTAACCCGCTGGTTGGTTGCAACAACTCACGACCCACTGTGGTTACCGCAGCCTCCACTGTGATTGCCGCAGATGTCCTTATATTAGCTGATTGGTTACCACAGCTAGCCTTACAGTTACCACAGGATTCAGTCAGTTACCGCAGCATGTTCTGACAGAATCCCACACCAAAAAATCACCCTTTTAAGCCTCTACACCCTTTATAAATACCTTGCACCTCATAACAACTTCCACACACAATTACAAGCTTCTATACTCTCCCTAATGCTTTTTAAACCCTATTCCTAAGTTTTTTAATCATCAAAACTCTCTTTCTAAACATCTAAATCTCTAAAATCCCATTCTAAAAACTCCTCCATCACATCAAACCTTATTCATAAGCTTGCTAATCACCTTAAGCCTTATCTATAATCTTCCTAATCAATAAAAGGTGCAACTCAAGTTATTTCTTTCAAAGGGAATTTGTGCTTCTCAAACAAAGCTGTGATCTAAGTCTCTCCAAGAAGAGTTCATACTGTTCAAGAGTTCTTCTTCCAAAAGGAGTACTCATGCCATCCCTAAGGAAAGGTGGAACTTAGATATGGTGCCAAACTCTCTCCTTACATTCCTCGCCGATGAAAGCCAAAGGAAAAAGTTCTTTCCTTTTCCTTTTCAATTCCAAGTTTAAGATTTGAATATGAAAAAATCTAATTTTTGTTAATTAAAATATGGTCTAATTAACAAATTCCCTAAGCCCTTAAAATCAATTAAAACATGATAACAAAGGCAATGAGTTAAAAACCCCTCCTTCGCAAGAAGGAAAAATTGCATGGGATTTGATTACCATTCAAAAGGATACGCAAGCTTGCTATCTCTAAGGCATTCAACTCCATTAAAATCAACAACTTCTTCTTTCTATCACCTTTTTCACATAGTTTAGGATTGAAATTACTTTTTCTTAAATAAAAGTTGAAATTTTAATTCTTTTTTTTATTATAATTGTTTTATTACTTTTTTTTTTACTTTAGTTGTTTAGATTATATTTGGAGAATATATGCTTTTCCTAGAACCTATAAGGGTTAGAGGAAAGATTCCCTAATTTTGATATTTTGACTTGTAATAATTTTAAGTAGTTTGCCTTTATTTTTTTTTTCATAATTGTCATTATCTCATATTTTTCATGCATTTCACGAGTAATATTTGTTTCATGCATCATATTGTATCTATTCATGTATACATAATTTTTTTTTTTTATGAAAGCTATTTTGTATTTAAGCCAAACTAATTTTATGTATTGTTTGAATTAAAACCTAGTTCCTGAGCCCTCTTTGGTCATTTGAGAACTAGTGCTTTTCCTTGGGATAAATGGTGTAATTTTGGAGTCAATCAAATTGGGTTTTTCCTTTAATTTTCCCAACTAAAATAAACCAAATTAAAGTGGCGACTTCTTTTGCAAATTACAATTTACAAAATACAATTTTTTGAACTCATAAGGAGTTCCAATCATGATGTTTCTCCCAATGAGTATTTCGATTCCCTTTAGCGGATCGGACTGGGTGCTTGGGTAAGGCCTCACAATTGGCGACTCCACTGGAGACTTCAAAATCTTTTTCAAATAAAAGATAAAGTCGATTACTCTTGGTAAAACAAAAAGTTTAGCTTTTATTACAAAATGGCTTTTTTGCACTATTACATTAAGCTCCTTGTCCAAAACTATAGTTTCTTAGGAAAACAAAGGATAAAAAGTAACATCGAGTAGGCAACCTTCCTTAGGTCTGCTTGCCCATAGTGAAATCATCCAGCCCATAACATATCCTCTAATCCTTTTAGAGGTGTAATGAGTATGCACATACCGTTGGACCTATGCGAGGCTCCTTCACTCACATGTGGTTAGGTATATCGCATCTCTAGTGTGATGCATTCCTTTTAAGCTGCCCTTACCCTTTCATGTAATGACTCATAGAATCTTCCTTTAGGATTGTATGTACCATATTACTGAACTTGGTATGTCATTACCATGAAACCTTTTTTATTCATGTATGCATCATGCAAGAATCCTACTAAAGTGGAAAATCTAAAAACCACCCAAACACTATGAGTCCCTATTCAAACCCATGTCAAATTCTTAAACTCATGTCTACCCATGGTATCTTTATCCTTATCTTACTGCTGTGATTAGGATTTCATGATCTCATCTTTGTCCTTATCTTTACCAAAGTAAAAAACTGACCTAGCTTCATTTTTTCATCTAAAGGTTTAAGAGATGTCAACCAGATAAGGGAAAAAAGTTACTGTTACTATTGGAGTTAATGACTTGATTAATGGGCTCTTTGCTACGTTCACTGAACAACAAGAGGATATGCTTAAAAGGAAAGAGGCTCATTTCCAAGACTTACTTCAAAATCAAAGGAGGATTATTATGGAAGATGTCCAAGAAATGATGGGCCAGACCACCATAAACTAGAGTTTGATTGATAAAGACCCAATAAATCCAAAACCCACCTCCTATCCTATTTTTGGATCTGCTTCCAAATCTAACCTAAAAGATAAGGAAAAGGTCACAGTTGAAACCATTCCATCACCATCTGTTCTCAAAACCAACCCACTCTTTCAACTAGTGCCCATTGACCCACCCGGTCCTTTCTAAGGGAAAGAAATTAACCCTAAGCTAAAGGCATTCATGGATAAAATTGAAGTTATCGAAAAGATGCTTAAAAATTTAAAGAAAAGGGAAGACATGGTTGACACAATCTCTCTCAGTTTGTTTCCCAATGCAAGAGTTCCTCTTAAGTTCAAGATGCCGAATTTTGACAAATTTGATGGAACTACCTGCCTTAAAACCCATCTTAAGGTATATATGAGGGCCATGCATCCTTTAGGAATGGATAATGAGATTTTGCTCAATTGTTCCAACAATCTCTGACTGGTACTATTGTGAAGTGGTTTGTAGACCTGGATGCATCTCAAAAATGGACCTAGGATGACATCTGCAACATTTTCGTTAAACAATATCACTACAACATTGAGGTTGATATGACAAAGAGAGACCTCGAGACCACCAAGTAGCACTCAAAAGAGTCCTTCTCTTCTTTCCTTACGAGGTGGAGTAAGAAGGCTTCCCAAATGGTAAATTGACCTTCCAAGCATGAACAAATTGATACTATTGTCAAGAATCTCCTCTCAGTTTATCAAGATAGGCTGCTCACCCAATACTTGCTTGACTTCAAAGCCCTAATTTCCACTACTTTTAAAATTGAAGATCTAATCCAAAGTGGGCATATAAAAGAAGAATCTACATTTGGGTCAAGATACAAGAAAGTAGCACACCAAGGAAATGTAACTTCCTTGACGAATCAGAAAGGGAGGGAAGTAAATGCCATTACAATTAAGAAACCACTCAAGATTGAAAGGCACCAATTATCTGATCTAGGGGTGTACCTATGAGCATCATTTACAAGAAACTGCTTAAGGCAAGAATGGTGCAACCTCTTGAATCAAGACCTATTCCTAACCCACTACCTAAAAATCACAACCCAAATGAGAGATGTGACTACCACCAAGGACCAGGGCATAAAATTGATGCATGCAAGGCCTTGAGACATAAGATCCAAGATCTAATTGAGTCAAATGACCTCTTACCACCTAAAGTTGGACCCAACACCACCACTAACTCCTTACCCAAGCACACAGTAAATGCAATTACTTTTCATGAAGGAGTTGATCCTGTCTCATTGATTAAATCAACTGTTAACTACTGCTATGTGTTAGACCTTACCAACTTGCTTAAGGAGATTGATGCCATCACCCAAAGTGGTAGAATTGTCTAAAATCCAAACCCATCAATCCAAAGCACTTAACCCATCCTTGCACCATTTGACAATATAAAAAAGAGTCTTGAACCTGATGAAGACCCCATACTTAGGCAGTTAAAAAAGACTCAAGTAAATATTTCAATCTAGAGTTTGATTCAATCCTCATATCCTTATCGCAAAATTCTTTGCAAGGCACTAAATCAATGTCAAACTCCTATTGATATCACCCCTGAGAATCTTGTGGCTTCAATCACTAGTGCTGCTAAGGGAGTTTCAATATCATTTGGTGACAACAATTTACCAAGAGGGGACTTTGACCACAGTAATGCCCTCTATATAATAGTGATGACTTGAGGGAAAACTGTGCCCATGGTTCCAATCGATAATGGCTTATCCCTAAATGTGTGTACCTTAAAAGTGGTTAGTTGCCTAGGCCTAGAAGTAACAAACTTCACCCCTTTTAATCAAATACTGAGGGCCTATGACAATACTAAGAGAGAAGTACTTAAGGTAGCTACACTACATGTCACTATCGAACCCATAGCCTTTTCCATTCCCTTCCAAGTAATTAATGTTTCTGTATGTTTTAACCTACTTCTTGGAAGACCCTGGATCCATTAAGCTAAGGCAATCGCTTCATCACTATATAATGTCAAATTGCCTTATGGGAAAGGGATTGTTACCATAAAAGGGGACATGCATGACAAGTCTGACATTCCAAACCCTGTGCTATTTTAGAAATTCAACCTGAGTTATCCACTTACCCTCTTTTTGGTTTTTCTTTCATCTAGTTTGTTAAAGGTGAAGAAGGTAAAGAATTTGTTCCACTCAACTTTGATCCTTTTGGAAACATTGCTACGGCTAATATGTTAAGAAAAATGAATTATTTTTTTGGCCTAGGTCTTGGAAGAAATCAATAAGGCTTAAAGTCCTTGTGGACTATCCAGTTGCAATGCCACCATTTAGGCTAATATATGAGCCTACTGAGGAGGATCTAATGGAAATGGAGGAATGAGCCAAGGAAAGAGTAGCAGCCCTTAAATGAGGTGAGACTTACGACTAGCCCATGCGCCCTTATTTCAAAACCCTCAATGGATATTTTGTAAAAGAAGGTGACACAGTTCCTTAGTGTGGCTTTTCCAAACCCTGGATCTGTCCTATTACTAGAAAAATAATTCCTAGTTTTGAAATTTTCTTTGATGTCAGGCTTTCTCTAGAGAATTGTGAGCCTATATTCATGCTAAGACAAGATTGGGAGGAGAACATGAAGGCAAGTCTCTTTGATAAAGTTTTTATACTTACTTTAGAGGAGGTGGAACCTAACCCATCCAACCAAATGAGACTGAACTAAATAACTGGTATTTCAAGGAGAGCCCATTCTATCAATTTGAGACAGAGTTCTAGTCCCAATTTGAGTCAAAGTCCAACTCAAAGTCCTAGTCAGAGTCAGAGTCTGTGTCTTCAGTTTCTTTTGTTTTTAGTGATAATGGTGATGTAATTGACCTTGAGTGTCCAGGTTTTGAGTTTGATGTAAACTAGGACTTATCCATGTTCTAATTCAACAAAAGTTTGCCCTTTCCTCTTACGATCACGTGTCTTCATTTTTCTTTAATGTTTGGTAAGCACTTAATTGACTACACTTTACCCCTTGTTTTTAATAATATTTTATCCTTAAATTGAGTTTGATTTGTTTGTTTAGTGTTTTTCTAGAGTTCTTTTAGTTAATCCAGTGCCAAATGATGCCATGAATTAAATATGACTTATAATGGTGAAAGATCCAAACCAAAATGCTAAACTTTTAGAAAAAGATAGGCAGACACGGGTGGAGCCACCACTGAGATTTCACCCGTGGGACAGACACCACTGAAATCCCACCTGAGATTCCACCCGTGTGGTAAGAGCAAATTAGAAAAAAAACATCCAGTAGCCTCCCACGGGTGGAGCCACCATCAAGGTTTCACCTTTGGGCCATTGTCGTCGTAGCCACCACTGGAACCCCAATGATGGCTCCTGTGGTGGCAAGTTAAAATTCAACAATATAAATAAGATCAAACAGCATTTTGAGGAGGAGTAGCCACAAAGCAAAAATAGAGATTTAAGAGGGTTGGCTAAGCCCTAAAGTCATGGGAAAGGCTTGAAGGCTAGAGATATTGATTATTGAATCGAATCAAAGATCAAGATCCAAGTGGATGTCAAAGATTGAAGAGAAGATTTCAAAGAACATCTTCAGGATCTGTTTGAGATTTCTTCCTCCTTCATTTTTTTTTTGCATCTTTATTCTTCAATTTTAATATGAACTAATAATATTTGTAATGAATCCTAGTTTTAATTGTATAGATTGAAGGATTTAAACTTTAATCAATTCATCTTTGGTTGTTTTATTTTCATGATAAATCTTATTGTTCTATTTAGCAATTGCTAGTTTGTTGATTGGATATTGTTTCTATATTGGATGAGTAGAGATACCCTGATATAGATAGATCACTCATGGGAATAGAGAGTTGATTGGCGTGCTAGAGATAGACCTACAAAACTTCTTTGGATGTTAATCTCTTAAACTTAGTGCTACTCCTATTTGGTTATAGGTTGAGAAGAGATTCCCTTATAATACATAGGAAGTTAGGGATTTAATCACTTGAGAAAGGTTTTTATCTAATTTACTGAGAGTCCAATTCAATTCATTGTTTGATGTACATGAGAAACTAGGGGGATTTATATCTAGATTAGCTTTGCCTAGATTATTTCCATCAATACCATTCACTTACTTTCTTTTATTAGCTTAGCTAATTTAGCTTATTTTAATCAATCTACATCTTCATCAACTAGACAATAATCGAAGTTTGCACTAGTACTTATACACTATCCTCGTGGAGATGATACTCATATACTCACTACTTTATTACTTGATAGGGACCTGTGCACTTGCAGTTTGTTAGTGTGCATTTAGGCACATCAATGTTCAAAATTTTAAATCTGACTTAAATGAGACATCAGATAAAAAAATGAAATAAATGAAATAAAAGATGATGCAATCAAAGAGCCAATAAATGCTGACACACATGATACACCAGAAACTACACCCATAACATCTGCATGCATAAACAAGGGTCAAACAGAGGAAATGTTCAAAGAATTTCAAGACTATCTTGTATAACATCCTAAGGACATGACAGGTTTGGATCTGAGTATAGCTATTCACAAAATTCTAATCTACCCTGATTCTAAGCCCATCAAATAGAAATTGCAAAGACTCAAAGCTGAATGGTTTATACCGATTAAAGAAGAAATTACGAAGCTATTGGACCACAACTTCATCGAACCCATTAGCTACCCCTTTTGGCTTGCCAACATTGCACCAGTTCCTAAGAAAGATGGTAGAGTTAGAATGAGTGTGGACTACAGAGATCTAAACAAGGCTTGTCCAAAAGATGACTTTCCTTTGCCTAACATCAACCTTCTAGTGCACCAAATGGTAAGATCTAAAATGGTTTCTTTAATCGATCTGGCCACAGGATACAATCAGATAATGGTTCACTCCCCTGACAAAGAAAAAATAGCCTTCATCACCAAGTGGGGTACCTATTATTACAAGGTTATATCATTTGGGCTTAAAAATGTAGGGGTAACATACCAAAGGATGGCAAACACAATCTTCTATGATATGATGCACAAAGAGATTGAAGTATATGCCAATGATACAATGATTAATGGCAATATCGTTGAAGAAAACTTGGAAGCTTTAAGGCAATTCTTCCTTAGACTTCACCAATACAATCTCAAACTTAATCCTACCAAGTGCATTTTTAGTGCTTCATCTAGGGTATTTCTAGGCCATATGGTTAGCAAGAAAGGTATAAAGGTCAACCCTACAAAGTCAAAGGCAATTTTAGAAATGCCACCTCTTAAAACAGAAAAGGAGATCAGAGGTTTCCTCGAATGGCTCCAATACATTAGTCAATTCATCAATCAATTAGCTGATGTATATGGGCCCATCTTTAAGCTACTTAGAAAAGGAGCCTTGAAGTAATGAAATGAAGACTGCCAAAAATCCTTTGATCAAATCAAATAATATTTGCTAAACCCACCAATACTGCAACCTCTAAAGCCTGGGAAATCACTGCTACTTTACTTATCTATGACTGATGAAGCAATGGGGGCAATGCTCACACAAAAAGCTCTGACTCAAACAAGGAAAATGTCATCTACTACTTAAGAAAAAGAATGCTATCTCATAAGCTCAAGTATGGCTATGTAGAAAAGATGTGCCTTGCTCTTGTTTAGGTTTGCCATAAACTACAATACTATCTTAGTTCCTACATAACTCATATCATTGCTGACAAGAGCCCTTTGAAATTCCTTATAGAGAAGTCGGTTCTTAATAGTAAGATGACAAGATGGATGGCAGTGTTGGCAGCATATGATCTCAAATGTGTACAGTGGAAAGCAATCAAAGGAAGCATAGTAGTAGACCAATTAGCTGTTGCCCTAATAGATGATCAATGGACTGAGCTTGAATTCCCTAATGAGGATATCCTAAGAATTGGCAATGAAGTTTGGAAGCTTTACTTTGATGGGGCATTAACAAAGGGTATGGTACTAGCATTGTGTTTGTTACACCAGGCGAGGAAAGCATACCCATAGCTATCAAGCTAAACTTTGAAGTAATAAACAACAAGGCAGAGTATAAGGCATGTATTTGTGGCCTTGAAGCAGCGATAAGGCTTCGAATCAAGCACCTTGAGTTTTATGGAGACTCGAATCTAATAGTGTCCTAAGCTTTGGGAAAATGGAAAATAAGAGAAGAACATTTGGTTCCTTACCACAAATGCCTAGATGAATTGGCAGCCAACTTCCATGAATTATCCTTCCATTACCTCTCAAGAATAAAGAATAGATTCGCTGATGCTTTGGCAACACTCACCTTGATGCTTGGTATAAGCAATGGCTTTATAATCAAACCAATCACAATTCAAGTGAAGCATGAACTAGGATACATAACTTATTGCTTGAATATGCAAGTCGTTGATAGTAAACCATGGTTTTTGGGATATTCTCAATTATGTCAAGAATGGGTTTTATCTTAAAGGGGCCTCTAAAATAGAAAAGACGACTCTGAGATAGTTATCTAAGGGATTCATTCCAAATGGGATGTGCTCTACACACAGACTTAGGATAACATCCACCTAAGATGTCTCACTAAAGAAGAAGTGCAACAGATCATGGAATGGATGCATGGTGGTGATGAAGGCCCATACATGAATGGTATTATTTTGGCTTGCAAAATCACAAACCAAGGATATTTCTAGCTTACCATGAATGAGGATTATGCTAAGTACGCGCAAAAATGCCATAAATGCCAAGTTTATGCTAAGCTTCAAAAACAACCTCCTATGCCTTTATAACCACTCACCGCGCCTTGGCCATTTGCTACTTGGGGCCTTGAGGTCATTTGAAAGATAAGCCCAAAATCTTCTGGCAAACATGAATACATCCTAGTAGCAATTGATTACTTTTCCAAATGGGTTAAAGCTACACCTTACTAAGTGTTAGATTCTAAATGGGTAGCTCAATTTATTCATGCCAACATCCTTTATAGGTATAGAGTCCCTTTTGAAATAATCATTGACAATAGATCCCACTTTCAAAAAGAAGTCACCTAACTACAACACCACAGGTCTTCTCCTTATAAGCCTCAAACAAATGGTGTAGTAGAGGCTGCAAACAAGACTCTCAAGAACATACTTCAAAAGATGACTGACAACCATAAAGATTGGCATTTACATCTATCTTATGCTTTATAGGGATACAGAACATCAGTATGCACTCCAACTGGTGCTACACCATACTCCTTATTGTAAGGAGTGGAAGCAGTCCTCCTAATCAAGGTGGAAATAAAATTAGCTCAGATCATGAAAGAGAGTCAGTTGGATGAAGTAGAATGGGCAAAAGGCTACCATGAATAGCTCAATGCCATTGATGAGAAAAGGATGGATGCCTTGTATCGAATTCAAGGTTACTAGTAGAAATTGGCAAGACATTTCAACAAAAAGGTTAGAGACAGAGGACTAAAAGAAGGTAACCTTGTTCTAAAGGAAATCAGAGCACCTATTCATGATCCAAGGGGAAAGTTAGACCCAATTGGAGTGGTCTATTTGTGATAAAGAAGGTCCTATCTAGTTGAGTAGCCATCTTAATGGATTTGGACAGCATAGAGTTTTCAAGCCAATGCAATTTGGATCAACTCAAGATATATTTTGCATAAGCAACCTTGTAATTCATGCATTTGCATCCATATAAAGACAAGAACTACATGGATCTGATTCTCCACAAAAGAAAAAAAAATGATGATGAAGTATTTGTAAGGAGATATGTAGGCAACTGTGAGGCCTCGCCCGAGCACCGGTTTGATCCACTAATAGGAATCAAAATGCTCATTTGGGAAAGAACTCACAAGGAATCCCTCGGGCTTATCTTTGATAGGTTTGAAAATTATTTCTTAGAGTCGTCACCTTAATTTATTTTTATTTGAGAAAATATAAGGAAAAAGATCACTAGCCTCAAAACCAAATAGGATTCGGGGATTAGGTTTTCAGTTTAATTTAACAAAATAAGTTTGGCCAAATAATATAAAAGTGACTTTAAAATATATTTCATGAATAATTTAAAATGCATGGATAATTTATAATATGCATGATCATTGATTCCATATATCCAATAATAAATACATGTAATAGTCCAAAAGAAAGTTAACATTACAAATAAAATCCCCAACATAAGGGATACCTCTTCTAGCCCTTATGGATTCTAAGAAAGTCACACATTCCCCAAACTAATTCTAATAATAAAGCAAAGAAACAAACACAAAATTAAGTGAAGAAGGTGATAGGGGTATAATTGATTAATTTTAATTAGATTCGATGCCTGAACCAAGCATGCATGCGTATCCCTTTGAATAGGAATCAGAACCCACACAGCTCTCCCTTCTTGTGAAGGGGTTAGTTTAGCTTAGCCATTTTATCATATTTTGATTGATTGATTAAAAGAGGATTGAGTTAATTAATTAATTTAATTAATTACCGAGTTGATTAGCTAGCAACCTAGACAAATCAATTTAATTAACTAACTAAAAGAAGCAAGGGAATTTAGATAAAAGAAAATTAAAGAAAAAGAAGCTTACCTCAGACAGGGGATGATAGCTCACTTCGGATAGGGGGTGGCGGCTGGCTTAGGATGGCAGATGGTGAGTGGCAGCCAGCTTCGGCGGGCGGCAAATAGCCTCAGACAGAGGGTAGCGTATGGCCTTAGATGGCAGGCTGTGGCTAGCCTTGGATGTTGTTGAGGCTAGCCTTGGAAGGCGACAGCAGCTAGTCTTGGACAGCGGACATGAGCCTTGGGCAAGAGACCTGCCTCGAACAGACGAGCAAAAAGCCTTAAACTAATCGAGTAGGAATCAAGGAGAAACCCCCTAACTCGCTTTGCAAAGCAAGGAGCAAATGCAAAGCATTTTGCTTGAAGTTATTGCTTTTTAAGCTTTAAAAGTTGGTGTTTTTAAGTGTGGGGAGGCCCTCTGTATATAGGAGGAGGTTTAAAGTATAGAAAACACAAATTTCCAATATGGCATTGCAAAAAATCAGATTTTCGCCGAAGTTACTGCAGAGACCTTTGTGACACCATAGAGTGCTTTGCGGCACTGCCGCATAGGCCTTTGCGGTTCCATAGAGGCCTTTGCCCTAATACCACAAGCCTTTGCGATTTCGCAGAGGCCTTTGAGGCAACGGGCCTGTTTTCACCTATTTTGCTATTTTTGCCTGTTTTTGCTCATTTCTTATCCGTTTTACACGATTATAGTTGCATTGTACTTGTTACTCAATCTTAGATGATTTGAAAGGATTCAAATGTCAAAAAGAAATATTTTGATTTTTCCATTTTGAGAGTTTTTGACTTTTGAAAGTTTGTTCACTAAGCCTAATTGTTTCTAAGGTTTAAATGCATATTGGGAGGTGCAAAATTAAGGGTTCTTAACTGCCCCCTCATCAGAATTGTCTTTTGTTAGAAAGGCATTTTTTATGATAGTGAACCTGAGGATGGGAGATGGTAAAAGGAACGAAATTGATGTTTGGTTTAGAGTTTAGACATTTAGGTGAGAGGTGTGGTTGAATTTTAGGGAAAATGCCCCTAGTATAATTGGGAGATCTAGCGGCTAGTAGTATATGGTAATTGGTAGGAGCTAAAAGTGATGTTCCTATCTGGTAGGAATGATGATGACCCTATCTGGTAGGAATTGATGAGTGGTGATGATGACAACCCTGCCTGGTAAGAATCAATGAAGTGGTGGTGATGACGACCCTGTCTAGTAGGAATAGATGAACTGGTGGTGATGATGACCTTATCTGGTAGGAATCAACAAAGTGATGGTGATGACGACCCTGTCTGGTAGGAATAGATGGAGTGGTGGTGATGACAACCCTATTTGGTAAGAATCGACGAAGTGGTGGTAATGACGACCCTGCCTGGTAGGAATCGACAAAGTGGTGGTGATGACGACCCTGTCTAGTAGGAAATGATGATGATGATCCTGTCTGGAATAAAAAAAGATGACCCTGTCTCGTATGAATCGATGAAATGATGATCCTGTCTGATAGGAAAGAAGACGAACCTGTCTGGTAGGAATCGATGAAGTGGTGATCCTATCTAGTAGGATCAAAAAGATAACCATCCTATCTACTAGGAATGGTAAAGATAACTATCTTGTCTGATAAGAATAGTAAAAGTAGTAGTCTTTTCTGGTGGGAATGAAAAGTGATGATCCTATCTAGTAGGATCAAAAAGATAACCATCCTGTCTGGTAGGAACGGTAAAGATAACTATCCTATCTAGTAGGAATAGTGAAGGTATTGGTCTTTTCTAGTAGGAATAAAAAGTGATGATCCTATTTGGTAGGATAAAAAAGATAACCATCCTATCTGGTAGGAATGGTAAAGATAACTGTCCTATCTGGTAGGAACAGTAAAGATTGTGGTCTTTTCTGGTAGGAAAAAGTGATGATCCTATTGATAGGATCAAAAAGATAACCATCCTATTTGATAGGAATGATAAAGATAACTATCCTACCTAGTAGGAACAGTAAAGGTAGTGGTCCTTTCTGGTAGGAAAAAGTGATGATCCTATTTGGTAGGATCAAAAAATAACTGTCCTGTCTAGTAAGAATGATGATGATGATCCTGTCTAGTAGGATCTAGAAGTAGTATTCCTATCTGGTAGGAATGACAAAGTATTGGTCTTGTCTGGTAGGAATGAAAAGTGATGATCCTGTTTAGTAAGATCAAAAGATAACCATCCTGTATGGTAGGAATGGTAAAGATAATTGTCCTGTCTAATAGGAAAAGTAAAAGTAGTGGTCCTTTCTAGTAAGAATAAAAAGTGATGATCCTATCTGGTAGGATTAAAAAGATAACCATCCTATTTGGTAAGAATGGTAAAGATAACTATCCTGTCTAGTAGGAACAATAAAGGTAGTGGTTCTTTCTGGTAGGAATAAAAATTGATGATCCTATCTAGTAGGATCAAAAAATAACCATCCTATTTGGTAGGAATGGTAAAGATAGTGACCATGAGATTGAGATAGATTTTTGAAAAGAGATTAATTCAAATTGACGAGGTTGATGATCTATCTTACTTTGAGAGTTTAATGATCTACCTTGATTTATGATATTGTTCAATGCAAAAAATGGTAGATAATTATGCAATGATCTAATACCTTGAACTTATGAAGGGGTCATTCCTTATATAAAAGTGTTGATCTTTAGGATAAAGATGTCCCCATTTTAGAAAGGTGAATATTTAGAAGAGAGGTGCCCCCACTTTAGAATGATAGAGGAAAGTGGTTTAGTCATTTGGTTTTTGTTGATTGGCTAGCTTAGAGGTGAAGTGGGTATGTCAAGTGTGAGATTGATTGGTTAATGGCTATCAGTTCGACCTAAGAAAAAGTCATTTTGGAAAGTTTAAGTAAGGTGTGGTCTGGGAAAAAGATTAGGCTATTCAGTTTAGATAGGTCTAACTTTCGTGAAGATTTTGCTTGAGGCTGATTTGGAGAGCTTGATCGGAAGGGTAAGGTAATTGGAAGGTTTAGAGAAGGTTAGCTTGTCAAGCTTATCCTCAAAAGAGTTTATGTGGAAGGCTTGGTTGGGTCTAGCATTTCGGCTTGGTCAGGTTATAACCTTTAAGTAGTTCATTTGGAAGGCTCGGTCAAGTTTTGCCTTAGGCTCGGTCAGATTTACAGGAGATTATGGTCTTTATGAAGGCTTTTTGTGAATGGGCTTTATAGTGAAAGCTTCTTAGTTTAGGTTTTATGGTGAAGGCTTTTTAGTTTGGGCTTCATGGCAAAGGTTTTTAGGCTTGGGTTTTAGGGTGAAGGCTTTTTAGTTTAGGCTTCAAGGTAAAGGCTTTTAGGCTTGGGCTTTAGGGTGAAGACTTTTTTTTGGCTTTAGGGTGAAGGCTTTTAGTTACAAGGCTTTGTTAGCTTGGACTTTTCTATAAGGGTACTTTGGACTTTCTGGAAGATGGTTGCTTTTATCTCAGGTATGGTGCTCCAGGCTTTGGTTACAGGCTCATGGATGGGGGTTTGCCCTTTGACATGGTTGCATTAGGTTTTTTCCTTTTTTTTTCAAGGATGATGAGATTTTGCCAATGAGACATGGAATGGGCCTTGACTAGTTCGAGCCCTTCTTAAGATTTGCAAGACATAACTTGATTTTGGTTATGCTAGAGAAAGCTAGCTTTAAGGATGATGAGTTTCGAAAGACTTAGGATTTTTAGTTTTGCCCATAGGCTTGGCCCTTAGAATATGATGAGACTTTGCTAAGGAAAAGGTGGTATAAGGCTCAAGCTTGAAAGGATAGGATGATACATCTTGAGGTTTAGGAATGGTTCAAAGGTGGATTGGAATTTTTTTTTTTTTAAAATGATCAGAGAGGTTGTATGATTTTGCTATCTGTAGCATGATTCATGGAAAAGAACAAGCCGAGGTAATCTTATTGTTTTGAGATTGAAGAGACATTTAGAATGATACCTTATTATCTTAAATGTAGATGATAGACTGGATGAAAGGAAGTGCCCTAAGGAGTGGCTAAAGGACTGATGAAAGGAGACAACTTAGGGATCATGCTCCCAATGAGAGATAGGAACATCATAGACTAGCAATGTGACAGAATGTGCCTAAGCTCTTTGAGCTAAGCGATGAGATGGATTAACAACAGATGATGATGACCTAGAAAGACATGCCCCCACTGTGAGATAAGGGCATAGAAGACAATATCACTTTAAAGAATGAGCCTCTAGTGAGGAAGGATGACTTTGAAGACATGAGACGAGACAGATTGATTGAACTTGATTTGACAAACTTTAAATGATATGAAGGAAGATAACTAGGATGAGTTTTCTCTTTCTCTTTTTTTTTTTTTTAAACTTTTACATAAGTCACCCTTTCAGGTTTTTAACTTAGCAAGCTAGGATTAATGAAATTTAGGAGAAAACATTCCACCATGACTTACTGCTTCACTTTGAGGGGCTCTAACTTTTGAACTTTGGATTTAATGGACTTGTTGCCCCTTGTTGAGGTGTATCATTTGATTTTATACTTTAATTATTTGATGAGAGGTCTATTTCTTTTCTTTGGTTAGGAACAATTATTGATGGCATCTCAATTATGGTGGATTTAACAAATGTTCATTTCTCTTTTCCTCCCTTTTTTTTTTTTTTAAGCTTATCCATATTTAAAACAAGAATGACAAGTACACAAATAATTAAAAAGATGTGAATGTTTTATTACAATGGAAAATTTTATTATAAGATAACAAAAGGAGACTGACATGATTGACAAAAAGAAAATGACAAACACAAACTTGAATTTAGACTCAGACTTGGAATTCAATCTCAGATAGGTCAGATTAGCTGAACTTGAGCTCTTCCATGTCATGCCACTTAGGGCTGAGGTAAGCTGGGGTTGAATTGGGTTTGGGTTCTTCATTACTGTATGGGTTGGTGGTGAGGAATTTAGGTTGAAATGATGCACTTTGGATACAATCTTCAACCTTTGATATAGTTGCAACCAAAGCTTTGAAAGTGGGTAGGTATTGAGTTAATAAGTGGGCTCGGTAGGTTGGAAGTAGATTCTTGACAAGGATGTCGACTTGTTCTTGCTCGGTTGGTCTATTTACCATTTAGGCAACTTTAACCCTCCACCTTGTAAGGAACATGGAGAAGGATTCCTTTGGAAGTTGCTTGGTAGTTTCCAAGTCATGCCTAGTCACATCTACTTATTATAATGATATTGTTTGACAAAGGCATAGTAGATATCGTCCCATGTCCTTTTTTTACTCTTATCTAGTGAAAGGAACCATTTCCTGGTAGCACTAGTTAGTGATTATTGGAATAGTTGAGCAAGGAGCTCATCACTAACTCCTAAAGGTTTCATTCCCCCCATATATTTCTTCATATGGGTCTTAGGGCAAGTGGTTCCATCAAATCTCTCTAGTTTAGGCATTTTAAATTTAGGAGGAAGCTTGGCATCAACGAATAAGGTTAAATTGTCCATATCAATTAGATCATTATAGTGCTTTAGGGATTTGATGGTTCTTTCTATGGTTTCAAGTTTCTCCATGAGCAATCTAGTGTCTAAATAAAAGAAAACTTCCCTACGTTGGTTTAGATATGGGTTGGTTTGGCTAGAATTTAGGCTAGGATTAGTTTGGTTCAAGATAAAGTTTAGGTTAGGATGGTTTAGTTTGGCCTGGTTAATCATAGCTTGCACTTCCTCAATGATGAATTGCCTTTGTTCTTTGAATTAAGCTTGTTGAGCAGCTAGGATAGCTAGGAAATGCTTTTCTTGCTTCTTAAGGACTTTAGTCACAAGTGTAATCATGGAAGCCATGTCAAATGGGTTGGCCATTGGTACCTTCAAACCAAAGCAACAAGGTAAATGATGGGCATGGAATAGAAAAGGTGATGAAGGCACAGATCCTAAGAGAAAAGGCTTCCCTATTGTATAACGAACTAACCATTTTTTAGGCTAAGGTTAGATGGGGTAAATGCTTTAGGTTTTAGGATAGGATTAAAGGTATTAGGTTTAAGGTAGAGTGTTGGGCCAAGGTTATTGGGCTTAAGGGTAACATACTAGTTTTGAAGGTATTGGGTCACGGGTTGTTAGGTGACAGTGTCTTATGGCTAGGTTGGCAAGGTATAGGTAAAAAGGAGGATAGAGATGTTCTTAGGTTACAATTTAAGGTGAAGACATTTTGGGTAAGGTTAAGGTAATAGTGTTTAAGGTTAGTGGTGTTAAGGTCAAGGCTAAGGAAATGAGGTTTTAGGCTCAAGACTAGGGCATTAGTGTTTAGGTTAAAGGCTAAGGTAACGAGGTAAGGTTTAGGGTTAGGGTATTAGTGTTTAGGTTAAAGGCTAGGGTGATGGTTTTAGGCTTATAAGGGTGAAGGTGTTTGGATGGAAGTTAGGATGAGGTGTTTAAGGTTAAAGGCCATGGTGATGGTTTTAGGTTTATAAAGGCGAAGGTGTTTGGGATGGAGGTTAAGGTGAGGTGTTTAAGGTTAAAGGTTAAGATGATGATTTTAGGTTTGTGGGGGCAAAGGTGTTTGGATGGAAATTAGGATGAGGTGTTTAAGGTTAAAGGTTAGAATGTTTGACCCTTTTTTGGTTCAAGGTTCGACCTAGACTTAAGATGAATGCATGTTTTGTTATACAATATAGATGCATGATATGCAAGAGGAAAACATTTTATGAAAATGCAAAGGTGCAATGTTTTAGTTATGGTACATACAACTTAAGGCTAGGATCTAAGTTATTACATGAAAGGGTAAGGGTGGATTGATTTGGGTACCTGTCACACTAGAGCAACAATATACTTAACCACATGTGAGTCAAGGAGCCTCGCATAGATCCAACAATACGTGCATACTCATTACACTTTTGAAAGGATCAAAGGATTTGTCACAGGGTGGATGATTTCACTATCGGTGAATAGACCCAAGGAGGGTTACCCACTCGATGCTACTCACTATTCATTATTTTCCTAAAACTAGGTTGAATGGCAAAGAGCCTATGCAAGTGATGCATGCAAAGTCACAATCATATTAAAAGGAAGGCCAAACTCTTTTTAAACTAATTAGTAGTCTGCTTATTTTTCCTTTGAATAATAGAAAGTTACTCCCAGTGGAGTCGCCAGTTGTGAGGCCTCGCCCGAGCACTAGTCCGATTTGCTAAAGGGAATCAAAATGCTCATTTGAGAAAGAACTCATAAGGAAGCCCTCAGACTTATCTTTGATAGGTTTGAAAATTATTTCTTGGAGTCGCTACCTTAATTTATTTTTATTTGGGAAAATATAAGGAAAAAACCCATTTAACTCCAATTATTACCCAAAGGAAAAAAATCACTAGCCTCAAAACCAAAGAAGATTCGGGGACTAGGTTTTTAGTTTAATTTAACAAAATAAGTTTGGCCAAATAATATAAAAGTAACTTTAAAATATATTTCATGAATAATTTAAAATGCATGGACAATTTATAATATGCATGATCATTGATTCCACATATCCAACAATAAATACATGTAATAGTACAAAAGAAAGTTAACGTTACAAATAAAATTCCAAACACAGGGGATACCTCCTCTAGCCCTTATGGGTTCTAGGGAAGTCACATATTCCCCAAACTAATCCTAATAATAAAGCAAAGAAACAAACACAAAAGTAAGTGAATAAGGTGATAGGGGGATAATTGATTAATTTTAATTGGATTTGATGCCTGAACCAAGCATGCCTATGTATCCCTTTGAATAGAAATCAGAACCCACGCAATTCTCCCTTCTTGCGAAGGGGTTAGTTTAGCCTAACCATTTTATCATGTTTTGATTGGTTAATTAAAAGAGGGTTGAGTTAATTAATTAATTTAATTGATTCGAGTTGATTAGCTAGCAACTTAGACAAATCAATTTAATTAACTAACTAAAAGAGGGAAGGAAATTTAGATAAAAGAAAACTAATGGAAAAGAAGTTTACCTTGGATGGCGGGCGATAGCTGACTTCAGATGGCTGGCGGCGGCTGGCTTAGGATGGTGGATGGCAGGCGGCAACTAGCATTAGCAGGCAATGGATATCCTTAGACAGCAGGTGGCAACTAGCCTCAGACGATGGGCTGCAACTAGCCTTGAATGGCATTATGGCTAGCCTCGAAGGGTAGGCGCTGGCTAGCCTTGGACAGCAGACACGAGCCTTGGGCAAAAGACTTGCCTCGAACAGGCAGGCGAAAAGCCTTAAACTAGTTGGGTAAGAATCAAAGAGAAACCCCCCCAACCCACTTTGCAAAGTAAGGAGCAAATGCAAAACATTTTGCTTAAAGTTATTGCTTTTCAAGCTCTAGAAGTTGGTGTTTTGAAGTATGGGGAGGCCCTCTATATATAGGAGGAGGTTTGAAGCAGAGAATATACAAATTTCCAATGTGGGATTGCACAAAATCATAATTTTGCCAGAATTACCGCAGAGACCTTTGCGGTGCCACAGAGTGCTTTACGGCACTACCACATAGGCCTTTGCGGTTCCGCAGAGGCCTTTGCGACAATAGGCTTGTTTTGGCCCATTTTTTCATTTTCGCTTGTTCTTGCTTGTTTCTTGTCCATTTTACACAATTCCAGTTGTGTTGTACTCATTACTCAGTCCTAGATGATTTGAAAGTGTTCAAATGTCAAAAAGAAATATTTTGATTTTTCCATTTTGAGAGTTTTTGACTTCTGAAAGTTTGTTCACTGAGCCTAAGTGCTTCTAAAGTTCAAATGCATACTAAAAGATGCAAAATTAAGGGTTCACAGCAACCCATGTGGGTTCATTCCAAATCATCAATAAAATTTCATTATGTAATACAAATTTGTTTGGCTCTTATTTGCATCACAAAAAACAAAGAAAAAAAATAAAAAATAGAAAAAAAAGAAAAAAAAAGAAATGAACAAGATGTCTCATTTGTCTCATTTAATTTTTAGAACATTAAAAAAGAAAATAAAAGATATGAGCCATTAAATCAATCCCATAAGCCAAAAGCCTTCCTAAAAAGCATAAAAAAAAGAAAAAGAAAAAAGGGGGACAAAAAGTCAATCATGGCTCTTATCTTCATTCTCCTCTATCTCCTTAATTATTGCAGCTCTCCTAGCTTTCTCAAACCACCATGAGTTTGCTATCCACCAGTCGATATACTCTAAAGTCTTGTCATAATGGTAAGAAGGATGAATAGCATGAAAACCTCTCGCCCATCCATTCCTTATTGCTCGGGCAAAAATCTCGGTAATAAGGATAGACTGAAATAAAGCACCATCTGGGTGCATACCTTGTCTATGGCCCATCTAGCGCATGACTCTGGTTGCTTGATAAAAAGTGACCATCTTCAAACCCAAAAGATGAACCATCCTATAACCAAAACTCATGGTCATAAACCAATCTATCTTATACCACTCACATCTCTAAAGCAATTCATTAGAATCTAATTCAAGAAGCCATTTGAGCCACTCCCTTTCAGAGTCCTTTTTTTATCACAATAGTGTGGGTCTTATACCAGGAAGCAAAGTAGTCTGCCTTAATAGGAGGAGCTATTATCTGAAGATGGTCTCTCATCCAAATACGAGAGAAAGAACAAAATAAGGAAAAGAAGGATGAAATGGATGAAAGAAAAACAAAAAGTTAGAAATTAACTTGAAGGATAATAGGGCTGATAGTCCATAGGCCCCTCGAATCGTATGCCCTATCTAGGCTTATAATGGTCTCGGCAAGTACAATGGCAGCAACAGATCTTCCTTCTTCCATATATCAGCAACCCTAGCATCATCCTAACCAAAAGGGCTTACGAACATATATCCTGTAGTTAAACAAAAAGAAAGAGCCCGCATTCTTAAATGAAACCACTTATCATCCTCAAAGTTTTTGGGATCAAGAAATTCTACAATTACAGCAGTTAAGGCTACCTAATCCTCCATTACCATGGAACTAGCTACTTCCTCACTTAGATCCAAAAGCCTTCTAAAGGAGTTAAAATATCCCACTCTCTCAACAGGAGTAGCCAAAAGAGCCTCAAGATCATATCCAAGCAACACAAAAAATTCCTCAAAAGTAAGACACATTTCTTCTATACTTGCTCCAAACCTAAAGACATGGGCAGCAGGATCCCAAAAGCATTTATAGGCACATAAAAAATCCCAATCAATTTTCACTGGGTATAGCACTTACTCTATATTTATTCTCTCCATTTTAGTGAAATTCTTGCACCATAGGAACATTGCATGACTGAAATAGGGCTCCATTGTAAAAAGAATTTCAAGAAAATAGAAAAAAATTTGAAAAAAAAATTGATGGAAAAGCAAAGAAAGATGCTTAAAAGTATTGAAAACTATTCAAAGGTCAATGGAATGAAGTTTTAAGAAGTGGAGAAGCCTATAAATAATAGAAAATCAAGAAAAATCATAATCAAAGATGGATCATACTACGGTTGCAGCACCTGGACTGCGGTTGCTGCATCCTTTGCTGCGGTTGTTGCAGCCTCTCTATGGTAACCATTTTGGCTACTGCAGGAATGCTTATGGTTGTCGCAGGCCTTTTGCAGCCATCACATTCACTACCAAGTTGCCGTGATACCTTTTCCATCTCTATTTTGCAAATTCATAACTACCACAAGACTTCTCAACTTAAAAAAAAAAAAAAGGTTCAAAGCCCTATTTTAGTTATATTTAGGAATTGCATTCATGCATACTACACATACACAATTAGGGATAGAAGTGCATCTCATAACAAGTAAAACTGTTCATGACATCACATTTAGGAAAAATACCCATTCACATCATAACATCACATTTAGGAAAGACATTCATACATGTCATAACATCACATTTGGGAAGAACATCCATACATATCATCCATAAAAACCAATAACTAAAAAGAAGGATAACAAAGCGTCTAACGATGTTTGCGCCTCTTTATCCTCCACTTGCATGGAGACTCATCTCCCTCATCGCCACTAGCACTTCTACCTCTTCTAACATTTTTGCTACCTCCCAGCTCTGCTAGGGTTAAAGCAGATGACAAAACAATAGTTAGATGACCCATCACCCTTTGGGTCTTACGAGCCCAATCCACAGGCACCTACAAGGTTAAGAAAATCAAGCAACTGAATAAGAATCTAAAGGTATGGTAGAATCATAACAACTTACCTCAGAAGTATCTGTTGGAACCTTAAGCCATCTTAAAGGCATCACTACAGAAAAATCATACTCAATTAGCTGCCCCTACTCAACAAAAAAGTACTAACAACATGCATAAGGCCATAAACTCTGATGCTAAATGTCACCACCAGATGATCCTGAAGTTGTTTCGAGGTCAAGTGCAGCAGGAGCAGGAGCAGGAGTAACCCGGAAAGCCCTGCTCTATTCAAATGGTCCCTAACCAAAGGGGTTTAGGTAGAACTAGTAGTCGATCTCCCAAGATTAGAACTACAATCTATCCTAAGGAGGATGTTAGTTATCAAGGAAGCTTGGCTGAAGTATTCATAATCCGCATCATAATCCAAAAAGTTGTGACAAAGGAGGCCTACCAGTAATGCCTCATCATCTACAATACTTTACCTGTGTCTCATGTCTGCTGGAGGAGGTAATGGCACAACCCTATCACTTGTAATATGTCCTCTCACTCGTTCCCCAAGGTAATACCTCCTATCATCCCTAAAGCAGAGGAGTAGTCTGTGTGATAAAAGCACATAGTTGGAACCCATCTACTCTATCACTGATGGTCGCATGCAATCCTGATAGGAATTCCATCGGACCTAAAAAACAAAAAGTAAGTCCGAATCAATTAAGAGCAACAGAAACCAACTAGCAGGAAAAATACTTAGTGCATACCCAATTGGCTAAAATGGGTCCGATAACCATCAAAACGCATCTTGTCAAAGCAGTTGTGCTTACCATAATTCCATAAATACCCCCAGGGCACTCTATCAGGAACTGAATTTATCAAAGAAGGAGATACCCGAGTAAAGTACTCATAAGCCCAATACTGCAAAACAGATAGCAGTGAGTCAAGTTAACAAGAAGTGCATGACATAAAGCAACAATGAGAAAAGAACACATGCTTACCTCCCAAATAATATGGGTACCACCTAGGATGGAGAAAGTATTTTGGAGAGATCAGACATCTCCCTATACATTACACAAAGTGGCACCTCCCCAATCATACTCAGAGATTTGGGTCAAGTCCTCCAATGAAGCCAAAATGCTGAAGTCAATAGTGTCTCTCCTCGTGTGAGAGATGGAGCAACCCAAAATCATTATAAGGCATAAACGAGCTGCTTGCTCAGTAGTGTAGCTCCCATAATAATCTAAATCTCCAATCCAATTCTGAAACCAGACTCTAGATACATAAACATTAGTGCGAGGAGGGTCTAAACCCAATATCTCAGTCATCCTCTGACTATCTAGTGCGGTCCAGGAATCATAAAAGTCCAAAGGTCAACGTTGAAAGGCAAACCAATAAGCAAACGAAGATCCATAGGAGTCACTGCCAACTCTCCACATGAGAAATAGAAAGTATTGGTGGTGTCCCACCACCTCTCTACCAAAGCCTTTAATAAGGCATGATCTCCCTCATGAGAACAATCCAAGTCTAGCAGACAAAGTAAATCAGAAGGTTCAATCATAGCTCACACAATAGGATGGCGATTCAGATAAGTAGCAACCATCACAAGTTATCTCTACCTCCCCTCAATCTCAAGTCACATGTCCTTGTTTGAAATATATATAAAAAATAAATTTTTGCTTGCATTAGCAACTAGGATTTTCTTTACTTTGACTATTTTACTTTATTTTTCTTCTTTCTTTTAATTATCATAAAGTGTCATAATAAAAAAAAATCTTATTGCATAGTAAACTAGACCACATAATGAACCAAGCTGCATCATATTATTTCTATTGCTTGTGTAGAACTAACTCAAGTGCAGGAAAGAGAATAAAATACCTCTATGTTGCTAGTAAAACTCGCGTGATCTCTAGGCTTCTGCAGTAGAACCTCGGGATTCGCATCACTTAGGGCACCGAATAGCTTCTCATATGCCTTAAAGTTGAAGAAGCCATCTTGGTGAAAGAGTTTTTAGAGAGAATGAGTGTAAGTAGAGAGAGAGAGAGAGAGAGAGAGAGAGAGAGAGGAAGTTAAAAATGGTGAGAATGAATCAAGAAGGGAAGGGTATTTATAGAAAGAACTATGGGCCCTACCTCATCATTGCCTTTCAGTTCGTATAGCTAAGTCGCCAGATTTTCCCATAACAAATCCATTTCAAGTCAGAATTCAGTTTTATCCAAACAGATAAGTCCATAAGATTTTTATCTACTCCTTAAAATATAAAGCAACTCAATCAAAATCTAGAATCCTTTATAATTACAAAAAATTTAGAAATTCAAAATGTCTAAAAAAATTGAAAAATAGTCCAAATGAATTCAGAAAAGCCTAAAAATAGACATGGCACCTCAACATAAATCTTAAAGCTAACTAAGATCCTCAGTCATCTGAAAACTTTCAAAATTTTCCCAGTTCACACTTATCCAACCTGACCTCTTATTCGGTCGAGACTAATAAGGGAGACAATTGTGAACCCTCTATTTTGCACCTCCAAATGACTAATATTTGATTACAAACCTACAAAATTAGACCGAGTTCAAATCATATTAAAAACGGATGAGAACAGGCTGAAAAAAGAGTTGCGGCAACCTACAGGCTGGTTGCAGCAACTCACAGCAGGCTGTAGTTATCGCAGACATCCCTGAGGTAGGCAATTAGCTACCATAGCCAGCCCTGTAGTTACTGCAAGATTTGGTCAGTTAACGTAGTGTGTTTTGATAGAATTGCACACTAAAAAATCAACCTTTTAAGCCTCTACACCCCTCTATAAATACCTTACATCTCATAGGTACTTTCACACATAATTACAGGCTTCTATACTCTCCCTAAAGCTTGTTAAACCCTATTCCTAAGTTTTCCAATCATTAAAACCCTCTCTCTAAACCTCTAAATCTCTAAAATCCCATTCCAAAACCTCCTCCATCACATCAAACCTTATTCATAAGCCTCTTAATCACCTCAAACCTTATCTCTAAGCTTCCTAATCAAGAAAAAGTGCTACTCAAGTTATTTCTTTCAAAGGGAATTTGTGGTTCTCAAGCAAAGGTGTGATCCAAGTCTCTCCAAGAAGAGTTTGCGCTATTTAAGAGTTCTTCTTCCAAAAGGAGTACTCGTGCTATCCCTAAGGAAAGGTGGAACTTAGATCTGGTGCCAAACTCGCTCCCTACGTTCCTCACCAATGAAAGCTAAGGGTAAAAGTTCTTTTCTTTTCCTTTTCAATTCTAAGTTTAAGATTTTAATCTAAAAAAATCTAATTTTTGTTAATTAAAATATGGTCTAATTAAAAAATTTGCTAAGCCCTTAAAATCAATCGAAACATGATAACAAAGGCAATGATTTAAAAACCCCTCCTTCATAAGAAGGAAGAACAGAGTGGAGTTTGATTTATATTCAAAGGGATTAAAATCAATAACTTCTTCTTTCTATCACCTTCTTCCCATAGTTTAGGGTTGAAATTACTTTTTCTTAAATAAAAGTCAAAATTTTAATTCCTTTTTTATTATAATTTTTTTATTACTCTTTTTCTTACTTTAGTTGTTTAGATTATATTTGGGGAATATGTGCTTTTCCTAGAACCCATAAGGGTTAGAGGAAAGATCCCCTGATTTTGATATTTTGACTTGTAATAATTTTAAGTAGTTTTCACAAGTGTCATTATCCCATATTTGTCATGCATTTCACGAGTAATATTTGTTTTATGCATCATATTGTATCTATTCATGTATACATAAAAACTTTTTTTTTTTTTTATGAAAGCTATTTTGTATTTAAGCCAAACTAATTTTTTATATTGTTGGAACCAAAACTTAGTCCCCGAGCCCTCTTTGGTCATTCGAGGACTAGCGCTTTTCCTTAGAATAAATGGTATAATTTTGGATTCAATCAAATTGGATTTTTCCTTTAATTTTCCCAACTAAAATAAACAAAATTAAGGTGGCAACTCCTTTTGCAAATTACAATTTACAAAATACAATTTTTTGAACTCATAGTGAGTTCCAATTGTAATGTTTCTCCCAATTAGTATTTCAATTCCATTTAGCAGATCAGACTGGGTGCTTCGGCGAGGCCTCACACCACCTACTTTCTATAGTGACGAGGGGATGACCCTTATGAATTTTTAGACGAGATGGACAAGCTAGTCTGTCAACTATCCTGCTCTAATGCTTGGGTGGTTGAGTTGCTAGGACTCCAACTCAAGAAGGAGGTATGGTACTAGTACGAGATGATTCCCATTCAAACTTCTAATGTAAGATGCTTGGTAGATTCTAGTGCTACACACTTGTTTATGTCTCCATATTTTGCTAAGAGTTTGGGTATAGATAAGGAGTTAATAAATGAACCCCTAGTAGCGTCAACTCCTTTGGGAGAGATGATGGAAGTAAAATATGTATTTAAGGACTGTAAGGTAGACATTGATGGACGAAAACTTCCAATGAAGTTGTTAGAACTTGATGTACTAGAATTTGATGTGATCTTAGGAATGGATTGGCTATATGAGCATGGTGCTCATATTAACTATAGAGAGAAGCAAGTAGAATTTCGAACCAAGAATGGGGGAAATTTATATATCAAGGAGATAGGAATGAGAACTCTTTGAGTTTGATATCAGCTTTGGGAGTTAAAAGGATGTTAAGGAAAGGGTGTCAAGCATACTTAGCTCATGTAGTTGATACCAACAAGGAAGTCATTGTTCATGGCAAGAGTATGCTAGTCATAGATGAGTTCATGGACATCTTTCTAGAAGATCTACCAGGAATACCACTGAATCATGAGATCGAGTTCAACATCAAAGTACTACTGAGCACGCAACCTATATCAATACCACCATATTGTATGGCACTGGCGGAGTTGAAAGAGTTAAAGACACAACTGCATGATCTACTTGACAAGGGTTTCATCCAACCGAGTAGCTCACCATAGGGCTCTCCAGTGTTATTTGTGAAAAAGAAAGACAACTCGTACCATATGTGCATTGATTACCATTAGCTAAATACAGTCACCATGAAGACCAAGTATCCTTTGCTAAGGATAGATGATCTATTCAATCAACTGCAAGGAGCTGGTTACTTCTCTAAGATTAACTTAAGGTATAATTATCATTAGCTGAAGATCTATGGAGAAGACATCTGCAAGACTACTTTTCATACAAGATATAGTCACTATAAGTTCATGGTCCTACCATTTGGTCTAACAAATGCTTTGGTGTCATAACCCACACCTACCCTAAGAGTTTTAGTGACAAATTATTTAAATTTAGGGTTATTGTGACAAATTGTGTGACTATGTGAAAATTTGTGTGCGACGTAATTTATGGATTTAGGACATGTTAAATTAATTTTAATATGCCTAATATGAATCATTATTGTGAAATAAATAGTTCAAATAAAATGCATTAACATGAAATAATTTATTTTCCGTAAAATGAATTTTCATATAAAAAGGCGATTTTTAAGCATAAAATAATTTTATGAGTATTTTTAAAATATTTTTAAATAAATGTTTTGGGGAAAATTTTAATGAAAATAATATGAAAAATATTTTATTTTTAATTACGCATAATCAACCCTAAATTAAATAAAAATCCCAAATACCCAAAAGCCCACTACACCAAAACACTCCTAACCTAGCTCATTAAGGGTAAACTTGGAAATTTCACCCCAAACACTAATATATAATGAAAATTTCAGCCAGAACTCTCATTCCATTAGTCATTACTTCATTTTTCTTATCTTGATAGAAAAATTCTCCTAAAATATTTTTCTGTACTGAAATTAAGAAAACACTTTTCAATTTTGCGATTTCTCGCTCGTATTCGTGAGTTTTTCTTCTCTTTCAATTTCCTATATGATTTCTATGAAATAAATTATGAGAAAATTTTTTTGAATTAGTTTTTTATAATTTTTATAGATTTAATTCTTTTTGGGTGAATTTTTGAGAGAGAAATTTAATTCTCTACCGAAAATACAAATCTTTCATCTCGATTTCTCCAAAGGTGAATCCTATAACTTAAAATTGAAATTTTTATGCATAAACATCACTAGGGGGTGTGATTTCTACATCATTGATTTTTAAAATAATTTTTGATGTGTTTTGATGAAAAATATTGGATTAAATTTTATTTCTGCATATTACTATATTGACTGAAAAGTTTCAAAAAAGAAAGGAGTTCAAGATTCTTGTGCTAGAACTTAGAAGTTTGAAAATTTCTATGATTATTTATACATGTGGCTGCCAATTTGTATATGAATGGATTCTAATATGATATTTGTTTTGTTTGGACAAAAAATAACAATCTAAATCCTGTGTCTGCATATCCCTGTAATGAACGAAAAGCGCGGAAAGCTTGAAAACTCATGACTTTCTTCCTAAATCCTAAATTTGGAATTTTCATGCATGATATTAATCTATGGCTTCTGATTCATACATACGGATGTTCTAAACTGATAATTGTTGTGATTACATATTACTGAAATGACCGAAAAATACCAAAAATAAGAAAACTCTTGGTTTTGCATCCTAAAACCTAAAATTTGAAATTTCATTTACATATTACACCTATTGCTGTTGGTTCATATAGATTAATATTCTAAAATGATTTTTGTTATGTTTACATGAAAAATCTTGGTTCAAACCATGATTTTACATATTACTGTAATAGACAGAAAGTGCAAAAACTAAGAAAAATTTAGTATTTCCTTTGATGATGCATTCGGCCTAATATGGGATTAAAGTGAAGTTCATAGACTAAATTTGCATTGCAATTCTAACCACAAGTACTTTAGCCTTGATGCATTGTTAGATAAAAAAAAAAAAAAGAATAAAATGTTTAATCATCAAAGAAATAAAATAGATTAAGCAAAGAAAAAGTTATAGAAATCTTTTACTAGCCCTTCTCAAGATTAGAAGCCTTGATACAAGAATAGTTTCCCAAAGTATTGAACTTGAGAGTGCTAAAATTTGTAAGATCTCTCTCTTTCTTCTTAATACAATACTTTCTACTTGTATTCTAATTTTCTAGATCCCTTTTATAGAAGAAACTTCAATTATTTAAAGGCTTTGAATAGTTAAAAGTCATAACATTTCATAAAGAAATGCAACACTTCATGAAAGGGCACTTAATAACTACTCCAGAAACTTCAAGGGCATTTTGGTCAATCCATATGGAAAAATTAGACTTTGAGGCCTTCATGAAAGTTGTAGGCTTTTTTATTAGCTTTCCATATCCTCTTGAATCTTTTCAATCCGAGTTGTGTAGAGGAAGTTATGACTTAAACATTGCAGACTATTCGTGAAGGATCCTATCTTTTGGTGTGTGCCGACTCAGCACCAACTCATCCTCCACTCAACAACTCAACACAGTAGCCATTGGTGCCGACTCGGCAACAACTGAGTTGAAGGGTGCTGACTCAACACTAGTATTTTTCAAACTTTGCTTTCTCTTTTTATACTTGGCTCTTCTAGGAACCTCCAATTCTTCCCTTAACCTATTAAAACTTTATAAAATACTCTCAAAACCATCAGGTTAAGGAGAAATCTTGGGAAAATGTTAGTAGAATAAATATTAAGGAAATACACACAAAATGCATTAAAATATACTAAATATATACCTAAAAAGCAACTAAAATGCACTTGAAATAATCACTAAATCCACACCATTTTACATCACATCAAACTCCCCCACACTTAGAGTTTGCTTGTCCTCAAGCAATTTTATAAATTGAAAGGAAAAATATAATCATAAAGATTACTCCTTCTTATTCAAATGTTAAAGCACTAATAAGGGTCATTACTCCTTAAAGAAAAGAAACAAAGAAGAAGAGTTTTATAAAACAACTCCACAAGCCTACAAGAAAAATGTTTGACACAACTAATATAAGCAATAAGGTGATTGTTTATCAAAGATTATAAGGAGAATTTGTCAAGTTCATTTAATTGATTACCAAACTCAAGTCAAAAGGGAACTATTCAAACAATTGAGGAAAAAGGAAAGCATACATACCCATAATCAATCTCAAGGCATTTTTGGAAAATTTGTCTCTCTTTTCTTTTCTTTCTTTTTTCTTTTTTTAGAATGACAAAAGTGAATATTTTCGAACGAACATATTTAAGGAGCATACTCAAACATGCACGACTTACTCATTCACTTCCACCATGTATGGATATTATTTCATATATAAATTCCTTTCCGAACGAATACAATTAAGGAGCAAACACAAATGTACACGACTTACTCAGAACCTATATATCATTTTATTTTATTTTTATTTTTTATTTATTCTTCATCCTTTATTGACTAATCATAGGTATGTATTAACTTTAATTTCCTCTAAACTAAAAAATAAAATCCCTTAAAACTTAAGCAAGCATTCATTAGTCCAAATTAATTAAAACTTCTCAAGATATAAATAAAGACAAACAAATCACCCTTAAGCCTATATAAGAAGTTCATGTATTTAACTAAGGCAAGGGAAGTTGATCGTAAACCAATTCTTAAATGTTTCTAACCCTTAATGTTATAATGAACCAAACTAGAACTATATCATATAAAATTAGGAGTTCTTCAAAAATTTCAAGATATTTTGAGGTGATGCATCATAGCATAGATCATGAACACTAAATCTTATAAACTTATAAAATAGGGTAAACAATAAACTAAACAAGATATAACCTCCCCCATACTTAGAATACACATTGCCCCCAATGCGTCCCAAAAAGAAGAAAACATAGACAAACATGCAACATAGATTAAAGAAAAATAGGGAAAGGTTAGAAATGCTTACTTTCAATCCACTTGTGGTGAAGGGGGTGGAGAATCAAATTGATATCCATTACTAGCAAAAAATTGATCCATCTTATAAGCTAGTCTTCGTTGTTGCCTTTCCAGTTGTTTTTACCTAACATCCATGCGTCCCAATTGTGTATTCATAGCTTATTGATTTTGAAGGATTTGTTGCCAAATAGCCATGTCGGGGGACACATGAGAACTTCCTCCACCGATTTCAACACGAGTAGATGTACCACCAATATTAACACCTTGTTCATCACTTTGTTCATCACCTTGATCTTCATGTTCACCCTCTTTGCTTTTCTCAACTCCTACCCAACATGATCTATCTTTTGCATGTCTTAAATTAAAGTTAGGATAAATAACCTCACCTTTTGTGAAAGCAAATTTAGTAAGGCGAACCATACTCACCATTCTCATGGAATCCAAAGAAGCTTGTGAAATTTTAAGAGCATTAGCAATAGAAGTAATAATATAACCATGAGTCAAAGGACCACTTTTATTATTAGCACATTCTAGTAACTTATTAAAAATCTAATAAGTCCAACAAATTTGCTTTTTCATGCTAATACACCACATCAAATAAATTTCTTGGATAGAGACTCTATTTCCTTCCGATTTACCAAACACAAGACATGCAAGAATTTTATGCAAAAGCCACAATTTATGATCTTTAATGAACATGGCATGGCCTTTCCTAGGATCAAATTGAGGTAAATCGGTTAATTCATTCCAATATTCACTAGCATGTCAATCACGAGGGATTTCACAAACTCCATCCTTTGAAAAACCAAACACTTTTTCATGAAATTATAAGTCAATTGATATCGGTTTCCTAGCATACGAAAATCTAACACATGAGGATCATTATCATTCAATTTCAAAGTGCAGTAAAATTCTTGTGTTAGTTGCACATAAGTGTCCTTTTCTAAAGAAACCAAAGTTTTAAGACCTATTTGTTTAAGAAATTTCTGCAAAATTTCATCAAAACCCATTTTACTAACAACATCAAAAAGAAGAAACCTAGAACCAACAACATTTCTTTTGAGACATTTTTCATACCTTTGTCCTTCACATTTTTGAAAAATTAGAAATGGTGCTCTATATTGTGGTGCAATATCCAGAACTTCTTCCTCCTCTTGTGCAACTTCCTTTCCCCTTGAAGATGAGGATGGATTTGTTTTCTATCTACCCATCTTGTAAAGGAATTTTTGAAAGATAAAAGGAATGGGTTTTGGTTAAAAAAGAGGGAAAAAACTAAAGCTTGGAGAAAATGAGAAGTGAGAGAGAAACGTGAGAGAGAGGGAGATGAAGAAGGAGTTAAAATAAAAATAGAAAGGAAAAGAAAAGAAAAGAATGCAGAATTTTAACAAAAGAAAAATTAATTATAAAGAGATAAAGTTGTGTAGTCTTTTCATGTCCCTTCCCAAGACACACTAAGGAATATGTGCTCTTTCATAGTGATGTTTGAGTTTGAAAAACAACAAAATTGAAGTCAAATGGTCTAGCAATTGAAAAGATGTAAAATCTGAATTTTTTGGGACGTGTTCCATGTGTGCCGACTCGGCACGAGTTCAACTGACAAGTGCCGCTCGGCACAGCAGGTATTGGTGCCGACTCGGCACCAACTGAGTTAAAGTGTGCCGACTCGACACTAATGAATTTCTGTGTTACCCTCCTTTTTTTTTATTTATTTTTTTTTATTTCTATGAAAATAAAAGAAAAATTATGAAAACAAATATATATATAATAGAATAAAAATAAACTTAAATGTGTAAGTATCATACCTTGCTAAATCTAAAATCTATAGTTTGACCATACCTTAAATTCCAAGTTAAGATTGGAAGTGTAGGGTATGAACCTCCTTTGTTCCTTGATTGTCAATAACATCAAATTCTTCTCCCTAACTTGATGGCTTGATGGATTCAATAGGAATGCTTGAACTAGGTGGTGGTGAAAACTTTACCTTATAATCATATTTACCCGAAGGTTCACCAAGTAGTCCCCAAACCTCTAATTGTGAACTATTTTCATTACCTATTTGATCACCAATGACATAGGATTTCAAACGCTGACCATTGACCTTAAAAATTTCTCCTTTTGAATTTTCAATGTCAACCGCACCATGAGGATAAACCTTGATGATTTTAAAAGGACCCGACCATCTTGATTTTAACTTACCAGGAAAGAGTTTAAGCCTTGAATTGCATAATAAAACAAGTTGTCCTTCATGAAACTCCTTATGGTGAATATGCTTGTCATGCCATTGCTTAGTTCTATCCTTATAAATCTTAGCATTCTTATAAGCATTCATCCTTAACTCTTCCAATTCATTCAATTGAAGAAGCCTCTTTTGTCCTGCTTTGTCACATCCCACTCTAGGGATGGATGGTCCTAGGGATTGGGTAAGCCTAAAGCCACCTAAACCCGTAGAACCCCTGATTATTATGTTAAACAACTAGCATCCAGAAAAAAAAATACAATAAACATTCTGATATTCATTAATATTCATTTAATTTACATATAATTTATACATTTAATATTTATTCCAATTCCCAGTCTAACTATACTAAACCACCAAGTACCATGGAGTTCCTAATATTTACAACCATCAAAATAGATATGAATATTACATAATAGGTTCCACGGAGGAGGGAGAAGTTTTGCTGGAACCACTGGTCTACTCACCACCTGAAAATTTATAAATCACTAAAATGATGAGATAAAATCCCAGTGAATAATATATATATACATATATATACAAAATAGAAAGGATAAAAGAGCAAAGAGAAGCAATAGTTTAAGTAAGGCATGTATGTCAAGGTGACAATCATATTGGCTCTCAAATGACAGAATTCACTTAATCACACATTTATAATAAGCAGAGGCTACTATCTTGGTAGCATGCTTTTCCCACATATAGTTGATCAGACTATATGGCTAGGGGCTTAACCCTCCCTAGCTCAGGTTTATAATTCATTGTGCACAATGTCTGATGCAAAATTTATGCTACTCCATCAGATGAGTAGCTCTATCATTTGATATCCAATCAAATCATAGGGTTTAGTAATTAAATTCAAAGAAAGGGAATTAAGCAACATAAGTTCACTTAAAGAATCAAAGTCATTCGAACATCTCACAAGGTGCCACAAAGCCAAACAATGTAATTACAAAGAGGCAAAATAGGTTTCAAAGATTTGCCATGAACAATTAGAAATTCAATGGAAGCAATAAAGTATTCCAAAGCAAGAAGGAATCAATGGAAAGGAAGAAATTCAGATTTCAAAGGATCATCACAGAGCATTTCACAAGCAAATATCATATAAGGGTGTAAATTCATTTTGGCATGAATATATATATACATATGCATATATTACTCACCATAGACTCCTCTGCTCCTATGTACATTTGACTCTGATACGAATAGTGCTCCTCGCACTTCACCCAATATCCTTGCCCTTGATATTAGACTTTACACATGCATTTCAATAACATATCAATCACTTCCTCATCATCACATTACTTAATTTAGTTTAAGTCCTTAACACTTCTATCTTATTTACAACTTAGCATTCTTAAAGTTAAGATATTCTATACCTATACTTACTTACTAAACTTAACATTTCTCTAGTTATTTCCCAATAACTTACTTAAAAAGAATAATTCTCTTTTCTTCCAATTTCACATTTCAATCTTCATATTATTCAAGTAAAATCGATTAAGCAATTTCCATCAATATTTCCATAAATTCAAATTATCCACAATATCACAATCAAATGGTCCAACTCGGACCTTCAGTACACTAATCCCATCTGCCCATTTTATTCCTTATTATCAAGCTAATAACCACTAAATTCAATTCAATCAATACCAATATCCACATCTCACTTCATTCTTTTAAATAATTCAATTCAATTAAATCAATTCTAATTACAATATTTTACTTCAATCTTTCAATTTAATCACCAATAATACTCCATAATCATATAAATAATAATTTCTTCAATTCAATTATCTCATTTAATCACATAATTCCAATAAACCATTTACCTAAATTCTTACAAATAAAATCATAATTCACTATTTATACACAATTAGAAGTTGCGATTTATACCATATGGCTCGGTTTAATGAGCCGAAGCTTCTGTCCAAATTTGTCGATTTCAGAGGTCGCCGAAATTCGGTCGCCTAAAAATTCCTATGACGATCAAATCACGATCCGAGGATATCATCGGTTTGCTTGTGATGTGAGGAGTCCGAATATAACTTTCATTTCCCGTAGTCCGCTGGAAATAGGCAGAAATGGCTTTGACAACCGTTGATGTCGCCGGATTCCGATCAAGAAAAAGGTTATCTAAAATTAGTAAACAATATACCAAATCGAAGCTGGAATCACAAGGAATTCAACCATACCAATTTTGTTAAAAATGGAGATCGGAAAGTCGTCGAAAAATGGCCTAGAAGTTTCGGCCGGCAAAACTTTGGAGGGGGCGTGCGTTGCCATCCGATGGCTGCAGGCGACGGCCCTCTACTGGTCGACGGGGCAGCAAGCGTGCTTCCTCCTAGTGCGGCGCGTGTCGGTCGGCAGTGGCCTGATGGCGGTGGTCTGGCACACAGCCCCTGCATTCTCCCTCTCTCTCTCTCTCTCTCTTTGCTCTCTGCCTCTGCTTCTCTGTTTCTATTCCTTTCCCCTTCTGTTTTATTTCTTCTGCTGCCCAATTTGGGCTGCCGACTTTACTTACTTTTTTTTATATATATAAATATATACTAGCTTTAATAACTTAAATAATAATAATAATAATAACAATAATAATAATGTTTGTGATATAAATTCTAAAACAATAATTTTAACCAAAATATTAATTTCGTCATATTATACATTAATTATAATATAAAAATCATAATATATAACTTCAAATATTAATTACATAAATTTTTATATTTTATAATAAAATTTCAATTTCTTTAATTCAAAATTCTATCAATTTGATAAAATAATAAATCAATATTTCATTTAATAAATATTCTCTTAAAAATATTAACATAATAATATAATAAATCAATCTCCTTTCAAATATCAATTTTAAATTTAAAATAATTTTCTACTATTTTAAATATTCATATAACAATATTTATAAATCATATATCAAATATCAATATGAGTTTGGCTTATCAATATCAATATAATAATGATATAAATAAATATCAATAGCAATAGCAATATTCGAATAGAAATCTATAAATTTCAATAAATTCTAATATAAATATAATAATAAAGAAAAATATTTCCATATAAAATTATTACTTTAAAACATTTATATTCAAATCATTTGAATATTTAAAAATATTTATTTTCAATTTGGCCACGCATTATGATGCTAAACGGGTATCTTCACTCGTATACTGTACGTATCCTATATCGAGTTGGGATGTTACATTCTTCCCCCCTTTTATGAAATTCGTCGTCGAATTTTTTTTTTTTTAAACAAGAAGTTCACTTTAGCAACCTTGAGTAACTACATCATTTACATTATGATTCTTGCCAAAAGAATTCTAATCACTTTCAATTCATCACCTACCAACTTCATTCCTTATCATTAACGTTCTATTATCCCTCTTCCCTATATCTTCTTGCAATTTTACATCTTGTTCCTCTAAGCCCCATAATCGATCTTTAGCTCTTATCATATTCAACCATCTATTTACGCACCTCTCTCTTCTTATCCTACCTAATCTCTTTTATTAATCATTAATCTTCATAATAGCATTGAATCTATAACTTCAAAAATTACCAAGAAATATTTATACCACCTTTATATCTCTTCAATTTCAAATTTTACCTCAATTTAATTGTAATCTTAAATATACCTCTTCTCATATATAGTCTTATCAATACCTAAATCACATATTAACAACTGAATCATAGCTCCTATTACACCAATTACCATACTTTGAATATACACATGCCCTTATGGTATTTCCTAATTCTGAATGACTTCCAATTTATAATTTGATAGCCATGGTCTTCATATAGTTGGGATTTACTCCACTCTCATACTATCATTAACAAATTTTTCTTACTCATTACCTCTTATATAAGTATATATCCATTACACTTCTTATATCTGTTCATCTTTAAACAACAATCTTATCTCAACTTATCTTAAACACCTTATTACCAACTATTTTACATATTATATCGTTAAAAGAATTATACTTTCACCACTACTCCATAATTCTCAATCAACTCCTTATAATCACATAAAATTTCAACCCAATATTCATATTATTCAATTCACTATCATATTAATTAACATAATCACTCCAAAATACAATCTTCACATTATCTCTAAAATAACTTCTACCTTTCAACACCACATGCGTCTCTTTATCAATAAATTTATTATTACAATATTCAAATTATTAAATCACAAAAATCTATTAATATAACTTCTCATTCCATTTCTAAAATACCATTCACTTGTACTCCATAGTTCATATGTAATTTTACTTCAACTGTATCAACTTTAAACACATCGAGTAATATAATTGATCTATTGAAATAAAGTAAATATACTTAAACACAATCACAATAAGAAAACATATCAAGCACATATTTGAGTTCGTTCGAGGTAGAGTGACCCTTCCGAGACGATCTTGTCCAAATCGTAAATGAGGAAACATTGCCGCATAAGCAAAGAATGTATAAAGGCCAAATCAAAGCACGAATTTCTAGTCTATACTTAGAGAACTAGAACATCAGCAACCAAGAATCTTATGCTCCATAGTATATTTAGTCTAATACACTCTTACTTACCAAAGCTTATCCTTTATCTTAACTTATTTAATTCTATCTCTGTATTAATTCAATCTCATCATAGAACCTTCTCTTAAATAAAATTTGCCTAATCAATCAACTTCATAACTCTTTTATGTCATAACTTTTATTTCTCGTAATTCACTTTAGCTCACCTTTCATATATTCTAGTATCTCCTCACATACTCTTCTTCTCTTATCATCCATTATTTTTACTTCTCCACATCTCCATTAGTTCGTTCTAACCCATTCAATTTACATTTCTATTCAACACATAATGCTCTAGTTTCATACCTTCTTTAATTAACTATGTTTCTTCTATAAAATCTACTATGGTCCATTATCATTCATTATTTGTGAGAATCAATCACACTCTCGTACTAGTTTACTCTTAACTTACACCTATCTTCTCTTTCACTTTCTTTTTAAAGATTAATCTGTCATCACACCATTCTTCTTGTAATCACCAACTTTATACACTCCACTTTTAAAATGATTCACCATCAAGTCATGTTCCATCCCGATCCCCTATTTTCCTCATCACTGTAGTCTCTTAATGCCTTAAGAGTTTTCTATTACACATACCTAATCATGTTTCTTACAAGTCACCTTAATGTATATATGATTGATCATTTCTTTCTTTGAATATGGAATAATCTTCTTTTAAATCATACTATAATAGTATTCTTCCTTAAGCTATACCTAATATTCTCATACATAACAAATCTCCAAATCTTTACCTTCTCATTTCTTGAATTTATAGGATAGCATCTAAACCACAATTTCGATAATACCTTGTTTAGCCTATCTCACATAAACAATATAAGGTATTTGTCAAAAATCGATCCACATTCTTACACCAATTCATTCTTAGCTTACATCTATCCCTTTTAAGTTAAATCTTCTCCCATTTTCTTTTAAAGACTATTCCTTAATTATACATACTTTATGGTAATTGTTAATCTTATGTTCCTTTTTTGTAGGGTGATTCAATCCTAATCATATGCTACTTTGATCCTTTACTGACTTCACAACTTTATTCCCTTAGTAGGTCTTATACTTTCCCATAATTGTTTTTCTACGGTCACCTCAACCACATATACAATTAATTGCTTCCTATTTGATTACGAAGTAATCTTCTGTTAGGTCCCACTAGCTTAATATTCTTCCCTTAATTATACTTAGTAACCACTTAAGTGTCAAAGAAAATCCTTATCTTTCTTATCATTCTAGTCTATAAAATAACATCTAGGCCATAAATTTGATATCATCTTTTTAACTTATCTCACATAAATCTCACTATATAATAGTCATATAAAACATTTATGATTTCACTCAATCACTATTGAGTATTATCCTTCATTCTATAACTTTAATGGTTCATACTTCTAACAATTTCCTATAGTCAGTTCATCCAACCATATAACCCATAATTTAATCACATATATCAATTATACTGCATATCACTTTATCATTCTCGTTTCAGGATCATTATGCACATTCCCTTTTCACAATCATTATATACATATCATATATCACAGGAGAAACTTAGACTCTTGCGAGTAATGCGGATTTAGATTTATCGACATACTTCAACGACAAGAAGAAATTTCTATGCTCCATGGTTTAACCTATAACTCATAGTACTTATAAAGTCTAACCTAGACTTAAACTTTGCTCTAATACCATCTCTGTCACATCCTACTCTAGGGATGGACGGTCCTAGGGATTAGGTAAGCCTAAAGCCACCTAAACCCGTAGAACCCCGGATTATTATGTTAAACAACTAGCATCCAGAAAAAAAATACAATAAACATTCTGATATTCATTAATATTCATTTAATTTACATATAATTTATACATTTAATATTTATTCCAATTCCCAGTCTAACTATACTAAACCACCAAGTACCATGGAGTTCCTAATATTTACAACCATCAAAATAGATATGAATATTACATAATAGGTTCCACGGAGGAGGGAGAAGTTTTGCTGGAACCACTGGTCTACTCACCACCTGAAAATTTATAAATCACTAAAATGATGAGATAAAATCCCAGTGAATAATATATACATACATATATATACAAAATAGAAAGGATAAAAGAGCAAAGAGAAGCAATAGTTTAAGTAAGGCATGTATGTCAAGGTGACAATCATATTGGCTCTCAAATGACAGAATTCACTTAATCACACATTTATAATAAGCAGAGGCTACTATCTTGGTAGCATGCTTTCCCACATATAGTTGATCAGACTATATGGCTAGGGGCTTAACCCTCCCTAGCTTGGGTTTATAATTCATTGTGTACAATGTCTGATGCAAAATTTATGCTACTCCATCAGATGAGTAGCTCTATCATTTGATATCCAATCAAATCACAGGGTTTAGTCAATAATTAAATTCAAAGAAAGGGAATTAAGCAACATAAGTTCACTTAAAGAATCAAAGTCATTCAAACATCTCACAAGGTGCCACAAAGCCAAACAATGTAATTACAGAGAGGCAAAATAGATTTCAAAGATTTGCCATGAACAATTAGAAATTCAATGGAAGCAATAAAGTATTCCAAAGCAAGAAGGAATCAATGGAAAGGAAGAAATTCAGATTTCAAAGGATCATCACAGAGCATTTCACAAGCAAATATCATATAAGGGTGTAAATTCATTTTGGCATGAATATATATATACATATGCATATATTACTCACCATAGACTCCTCTGCTCCTATGTACGTTTGACTCTGATACGAATAGTGCTCCTCGCACTTCACCCAATATCCTTGCCCTTGATATTAGACTTTACACATGCATTTCAATAACATATCAATCACTTCCTCATCATCACATTACTTAATTTAGTTTAAGTCCTTAACACTTCTATCTTATTTACAACTTAGCATTCTTAAAGTTAAGATATTCTATACTTATACTTACTTACTAAACTTAACATTTCTTTAGTTATTTCCCAATAACTTACTTAAAAAGAATAATTCTCTTTTCTTCCAATTTCACATTTCAATCTTCATATTATTCAAGTAAAATCGATTAAGCAATTTCCACTAACATTTCCATAAATTCAAATTATCCACAATATCACAATCAAATGGTCCAACCCGGACCTTCAGTACACTAATCCCATCCGCCCATTTTATTCCTTTATCAAGCTAATAACCATTAAATTCAATTCAATCAATACCAATATCCACATCTCACTTCATTCTTTTAAATAATTCAATTCAATTAAATCAATTCTAATTTCAATATTTTACTTCAATCTTTCAATTTAATCACCAATAATACTCCATAATCATATAAATAATAATTTCTTCAATTCAATTATCTCATTTAATCACTTAATTCCAATAAACCATTTACCTAAATTCTTACAAATAAAATCATAATTCACTATTTATACACAATTAGAAGTTGCGATTTATACCATATGGCTCGGTTTAATGAGCCGAAGCTTCTGTCCGAATTTGTCGATTTCAGAGGTCGCCGGAATCCGGTCGCCGAAAAATTCCTACGACGATCAAATCACAATCTGAGGATATCATCGGTTAGCTTGTGATGTGAGGAGTCTGAATATAACTTTCGTTTCCCGTAGTCCACTAGAAATAGGTAGAAATGGCATTGACAACCGTTGATGTCGCCGGATTTCGATCAAGAAAAAGGTTATCTAAAATTAGTAAACAATATACCAAATCGAAGCTGGAATCACAAGGAATTCAACCATACCAATTTCGTTAAAAATGGAGATCAGAAAGTCATCAAAAAATGGCCTAGAAGTTTCGGCCGGTGAAACTTTGGAGGGGGCGTGCGTCGCCATCCGGTGGCTGCAGGCAACGGCCCTCTACCGGTCGACGGGGCGGCAGGCGTGCTTCCTCCTGGTGCGGCGCGTGTCGGTCGGCAGTGGCCGGATGGCGGTGGTCTGGCGCACAACCCCTGCACTCTCCCTCTCTCTCTATCTCTCTCTCTGCTCTCTGTCTCTGCTTCTCTGTTTCTATTCCTTTCCCCCTCTGTTTTATTTCTTCTGCTGCCCAATTTGGGCTGCCGACTTTACTTACTTTTTTTTTTTATATATATATATAAATATATACTAGCTTTAATAACTTAAATAATAATAATAATAATAATAACAATAATAATAATGTTTGTGATATAAATTCTAAAACAATAATTTTAACCAAAATATTAATTTCATCATATTATACATTAATTATAATATAAAAATCATAATATATAACTTCAAATATTAATTACATAAATTTCTATATTTTATAATAAAATTCCAATTTCTTTAATTTAAAATTCTATCAATTTGATAAAATAATAAATCAATATTTCATTTAATAAATATTCTCTTAAAAATATTAACATAATAATATAATAAATCAATCTCCTTTCAAATATCAATTTTAAATTTAAAATAATTTTTTACTATTTTAAATATTCATATAACAATATTTATAAATCATATATCAAATATCAATATGAGTTTAGCTTATCAATATCAATATAATAATGATATAAATAAATATCAATATCATTATCAATATTCGAATAGAAGTCTATAAATTTCAATAAATTCAAATATAAATATAAATATAACAATAAAGAAAAATATTTCCATATAAAATTATTACTTTAAAACATTTATTTTCAAATCATTTGAATATTTAAAAATATTTATTTTCAATTTGGCCATGCATTATGATGCTAAACGGGTATCTTCACTCGTATACTGTACATATCCTATATCGAGTTGGGATGTTACATGCTTTCTTGAAATCAAAGTTCAAAACCTTCGTTGCCCAATAAGCCTTATGTTGTAATTCCACTGGCAAATGACAAGATTTCCCATAAATCAATTGGTAAGGTGTAAGACCAATGGGAGTCTTGAAAGCTGCCTATAAGCCCATAAGGCATCACTAAGTTTTAATGCCCAATCCTTTCTTGAAGAAGAAACCATTTTTTCCAAAATCCACTTGAGTTCTCTATTACTAACCTCTACTTGACCACTAGTTTGAGGGTGATATGGAGTTGCAATTTTATGAGTCACCCCATACTTTTTCAATAATGATTCAATTATGTAGTTACAAAAATGAGATCCCCCATCATTAATTAGGGCCCTTGGGGTACCAAACCTTGGGAATATAGTCTTCCTAAGCATTTTCTTTACTACCTTGGCATCATTAGTGATAGATGGAATTGCTTCCACCTATTTGGAAACATAATCTACCATTACAAGAATATATTTGTTACCAAGAGAGCTTGGAAAAGGTCCCATAAAGTCTATACCCCATACATAAAAAATTTCTACTTCTAAGATATCATTCATAGGCATTTCATGTTTCTTAGTGATGTTTCCCGTTCTTTGGCATCTATCACATGAAAGAACAAAATTTCTAGCATCTTTAAACAATGACGGCCACCAAAAACCACATTGAAGTACCTTAGATGCTGTCCTAGATGCGCCAAAGTGTCCACCAACCTCCATGGAATGGTAATGTTTCAAAATATCTTGAACTTCATCTTGAGGAACACATCTTCTAATCAATCCGTCACCACATCTTTTATACAAGAGTGGCTCTTCCCAATAATAGAACTTGGCATCATGTAAAAACTTCTTTTTCTTTCTAGGATCCATGTCATAGGGTAAAATTCCACTTACAATATAATTAGCAATGTCGGCGAACCAAGGAATCTCTTTTGTGGCAATTTGGAGAAGTTGTTCATCCAGAAATGTTTCATTAATAAGCACCCCATCATCTTGCTTTCTTAAATCTTCCAAATTGATTCTTGACAAATGATCCGCAACTAAATTCTCACTACCCTTTTTGTCTCTAATTTCCCAATCAAATTCTTGAAGCATCAAAATCCATCTAAGTAACCGAGGCTTGGCATCTTTCTTGCTTAAAAGGTATTTGAGAGCAGCATGATCTGAATAGATAATCACTTTTTGACCAACAAGATATGCTCTAAATTTGTCAAGAACATATACAATGGCAAGAAGTTCTTTCTCCGTTGTGGTATAGTTGACTTGGGCATCATCCAAGAGCTTGCTTGTATAATAGATCACACAAGGTTTACCTTCCTTCCTTTGTCCCCAAATAGCCCCCACAGCGAAGTTGCTTGCATCACACATAATTTCGAATGGCGAGTCCCAATTAGGTGGTTGCAAAATTGGAGCCATTATAAGAGCCTTCTTGAGTTTGTCAAAAGCTTCCAAACATGCATCATCAAAGTCAAAAGGTGCTTCCTTTGCTAACAAATTGCACAATGGTTTGGCAACCTTTGAGAAGTCTCAAATAAACCTTCTATAAAACCCCGCGTGTCCTAAAAAACTCCTCACATCTTTGACACATTTTGGTGGAGGCAATTTGGCTATGACCTCAATCTTGGCTTGATCAACTTCTATGCCTTTATTTGATACTTTATGACCCAAGAGATTCCTTCTTGTACCATAAAGTGACATTTCTCCCAATTTAGCACTAGTCCATGCTTTTTACACCTATCAAGCACTTTGGAAAGATTCTCAAGACAATTGGAAAAATTAGTTCCATAAACACTAAAATCATCCATAAAAACTTCTACACAATCATCGATTAGGTCACTAAAAATAGAAAACATGCATCATTGAAATGTGGCCGGTGCATTACAAAGTCCAAAAGGCATTCGCCTAAAAGCAAATGTACCATATGGACATGTAAATATGGTCTTTGATTGATCATCGGGATGAATAGGTATTTGGTAAAAACCACTTAAACCATCAAGATAAGAAAAATAAGAGAAATTTGCTAATCTCTTAAGGACTTAATCAATAAAAGGTAAAGGAAAATGGTCTTTCTTTGTTGCTTTATTGAGTTTTTTATAATCAATACACATACGCCATCCCGTGATAGTTCTAGTGGGCACTAAATCATTTGATTCATTTTTAACAACTATCAAGCCACCCTTTTTGGGGACAACTTGATAGGGCTAACTCATTTGCTATCACTAATAGAGTATATGATTCCATTATCGAGTAATTTAATTACCTCTTTTCTTACTACTTCTTTAAGTGTAGGAGTAAGCCTCCTTTGACCTTCAATGGAAGGTTTTACATTATCTTCTAAAGAAATTCTATGCATGCATATACTTGGGCTTAAACCTTTCAAGTCATTAATGGAACAACCAATAGCACCTTTATGATTCAACAAAACAATGCTCAATGCTTCAACATTTTCAATTGGTAAAGAATAATTAATAATAAAAGGGAAATTAGTATTAGAGTCAAGAAATGCATACCTTAGAGAGGAAGGTAAAGGTTTGAGTACAAGATTTTCATTCTTATCATCATCTTCTTTTTTCAATGGTTCAAACCTTGAAGCCCTATGCGGATTAAGATATGGAGTTGCTTCTAGGAGCTTTACACAAGCATTTAACTCTATATTACCATTTTCCTCTTGTGTTAAACAAGTTAACATAGGTTCTTGTCCAATGTATTTATGTATTACTTCATTAACACATTCTTCAATTGGGTCAACCAATTCAACCATGTTAATAGTCTCTATTGGTGTATTCTTTATCATCCTAAATACATCAAATACCATAGTTTCATCATTTACCTCTAAAGTGATCTTACCCTTTTTCATATCAATTACTACTCCCGCGGTTCTCAAAAATGGTCTTCCCAAAAGAATTGGGATTTCAGGATACTCTTCCATGTCTAATACAATAAAATCCACAGGAATTACAAATTTTCCAATTTTAGCTGGAACATTCTCTAGTATACCTATTGGATATTTAATTGATTTATTAGCCATGGAAAGAGATATATTGGTGGGTTTTAGACCTCCTAAATTAAGTTTTTTGTAAATGGAATATGGCATAAGACTCACACTAGCACCAACATCACACAAAGCTTTATCAAAGTGTGATTCACCAATTATACAAGGAACGGTAAAACAACCAGGGTCTTTGAGTTTGGGAGGGACTTTAGAATACATAGCCTTAGATTCTTCAACTAATGAAACTAAACCACAATCCTTAAGTTTGCTTTATGGTTTATGATATCTTTTAAAAACTTACCCCATGCTGGCATGTCTCTAATAGCATCCATAAAAGGTATAGTAACAGTAATTTCTTTTAAATGATTAAGGAATTTACCAAATTGCTTATCTAAATTATGTCTAACAAATCTTTGGGGAAAGGGAATTTCCTTCAAATCAATGTTAGGTTCATTGCTAGAATTAAAAGTATCTTCCTTTTCATCTTTCTTGCTATTAGAATCATTTTTAGCAACATTCTCCTTACTATCATTAGATATTTCCTTCTCACCTTTGTTATTAGATGAATCACCAATCTCTTTTCCACTCCTTAAAGTAATTGCTTAACAAGATTCTTTTGCAGCAAATTCTAGTTGGCTAGGAAGTTTTCCCATAGGTTTGGAAGTAGAAGATGCTTGTTGAGCAATTTGTGTTTCAAGGATGCGGTTATGAGTAGCAATTTGGTCAATTTTAGAGTTGAGTTTATTGAATTGCTCCTCATTTTGTTTATTTATGGTGATTTGTTGTCCAATAAATTATTCTATAAGGGTTTCTAAATTAGACTTTGCTGGAAGGGAATTTAAAGAAGATTGGGGTAGTTTCATAGGAAAACTAGGTGGATTTTGTGGTTTAGTGTTTGGGTTGAATGGGGGGTTAAGTTGGGATGATGGATTAGACCAAGAAAAACCAGGATGGTTTTTTCGTTGAAAATTATAATTGTTTAGATTGGGTCCATACCTTTGGTTAAAACCTCCTTGCATGTAATTTACATCTTCATTGGTCCTTAAGTTGCATTCATGGTATGAGTGATGATCGCCACATAACTCACAAGTTGATGTAGATTTCTCCACCGAATTTATTTGTGCTTTGCTTATTAGCTTTGTCAAGGCATCAACTTTAGCATTCAAAATATTGATACTATCAAGTTCAAGGATTCCCTTACCTCTTGCCAAAGTTGTGTCGTCACCCATATATCCTGGAGATGCAAGTTCTTCCAATAGAGTAATTGCTTCTGAGGCTGTTTTGTTCATCCATTTTCCACTCGAGGCTACATTGACAATGTTCCTATCATCATCGGTCAACCCGTTATAGAAAATTTGAGGAATCATCCAATCGGGTAACCCATGATGAGGACATTGTCTTTAGAGTTCTTTGAATCTCTCCCAACTCGTATAGAGTGTCTCATCCTTGGCTTGCTTGAAAGTACTAATTTCATTGCAAAGTTTTGCTGTCTTGTGGGGTGGGAAGTATTTGTGAAGAAAAGCTTACTTCAACTGATCCCATGTTGTGATGGAATTAGTTGGCAAACTAGAAAGCCATATTTGTGCTTTATCTCTTACGGAGAAAGGAAACAATCTAAGCCTTATAGCATCATCCGGAATGTTATTAATTTTAAAGGTTGCACACACGTTGAGGAAAGTAAGAATATGAGCATATGGATCCTCTCTGGGTAAGCCTCCAAATTGATTGTTTTGTATCATTTGAATGATGCTAGGCTTGATTTCAAAACTATTGTTAGCAATGGTTGGTGCCACTATGCCTCCTGAATTTTCAGAAACATCGGGCATAGCAAAGTCTACCAAAGTTCTCCTTTTGGCCATCTCTATTTGTCTATTTTCTTCTACCTATTGTAAATTTTGATTCCTACGTAATAAATGAAAAGATCGTTCAATTTCAGGATCGTAAGATAAAATACTAGTGGAACTACGAGTACGTCTCATAAAAAAAAATTAATAAAAGCCTAAAACAACCTTTCTTTATCCTAAGTTAATAAAAATTCTTATCAAACTTCCCCGGCAATGGCGCCAAATTTGATATGGGCAAATTATTATACCCTAGCCCTTATGACTAAATATAGGATGAGCAAGGGGTTGAACACTGGGAAAAATGCTGAATTTATTATTAACCGAACAAATAATAAGATTAATAGGCAAAGAATAATTGGAGTTTGAGTAACTAATTAACTACTAATTTTAACTACAAGTCACTAAATTCTAAATAATTCAAAGTTATTAAACAGGTTAGAATTACAAATTAAATTTAAATCAATGAACTTCTAACATGTATATAAAATAAGATTATGAATGAGTTGATTGGAGAATTAACCTGAAATCTTTAAAAGCTTATCTCTAAGTCAATTAAAGGTATTTTTGAATAGACTTACATGCACTCTCATGTCAATGTAAATGTAAACAAAAACCATGAAGTTCAATGTTAATTCTTTTTACCCCTTTAGAAGTAGATTCTAATTAATCTTTTAACTTAAGTGACATCAATTACTTTTCCATTAAGAATTCCAATTCTCATTGCAAATTCTTAACTAACATATTACATATGGTGATCAAGCATATATAACAACTATTAAGAACTTAATTGAAGCCAAATCAATCATTCATTAATAAAATATTAAAGTGAAGTTCATAGACTAAATTTACATTGCAATTCTAACCACAAGTACTTTAGCCTTGATGCATTATTAGATAAAAAAAAAAGATAAAATGTTCAATCATCAAAGAAATAAAATAGATTAAGCAAAGAAAAATTTATAGAAATCTTTTACTAGCCCTTCTCAAGATTAGAAGCCTTGATACAAGAATAGTTTCCCAAAGTATTGTACTTTAGAGTGCTAAAATTTGTAAGATCTCTCTCTTTCTTCTTAATACAATACTCTCTACTTGTATTTTGATTTTCTAGATCCCTTTTATAGAAGAAACTTTAATTATTTAAAGGCTTTGAATAGTTAAAAGTCATAACATTTCATAAAGAAATGCAACACTTCATGAAAGGGCACCTAATAATTGCTCTAGAAACTTCAAGGGCATTTTGGTTAATCTAGATGGCAAAATTAGACTTTGAGGTCTTCGTGAAAGTTGTAGACTTTTTTATCAGCTTTGCATAGCCTCTTGAATCGTTTCAATCCGAGTTGTGTAGAGGAAGTTATGACTAAAACATTGTAGATTATTTGTGAAGGATCCTGTCTTTTGGTGTGTGCTGACTCGACACCAACTCATCCTCCACTCAACAACTCGGCACAATAGCCATTGGTGCCAACTCGGCACCAACTGAGTTGAGGGGTGCCAACTCAACACCAGTATTTTTCAAACTTTGCTTTCTCTTTTTATACTTGGCTCTTCTAGGAACCTCCAATTCTTCCCTTAACTTATTAAAACTTTATAAAATACTCTCGAAACCATCAGGTTAAGGAGAAATCTTAGGAAAATGTTAGTAGAATAAATATTAAGGAAATACACACAAAATGCATTAAAATATACTAAACATATACCTAAAAAGCAACTAAAATGCACTTGAAATAATCACTAAATCCACACCATTTTACATCACATCATGGATCATAAGAGTCTCCAGTACATCTTGAGCCAAAAAGACCTCAACCTGAGATAGAGGAGATGGGTTGAAATACTTAAGGACTATGATTCCTAGATTTTTTACCATCCTGAAAAGGCAAATGTTATAATAGATGCCTTAAGTTAGAAATTGATGGGAAGCCTAGCCCATGTGGCTATGCACAAGAGACCCATCATAAAGGAGTTAAGAGGACTATTTAGCCAGGGCATGAGGCTGGAGATTAGAGAATTGTGAGCTCTATTGGCACATTTTTTATTGAAGTCAAAGTTATAGAGGAGATAAAGACTTTACAAGATAAGGATCCACACTTAGTTAAGTTAAGGTATGAGGCTGAGAAAGGAAAGAACCCTAAGTTTGAAGTAGTCAATGGGGTTCTAAAGTGTGGTAAGAGGGTATGTCTACCTAATGTGAATGGACTAACAGAGAAGATATTGAAAGAAGCACATCAAACACCTTACTATGGTCATCCTAAAACTACCAAGATGTATCATGACATAAGAGCAAATTATTAGTTACCTGGACTGAAGAAGGATGTGGCTAAGTTTGTGGCATCATGCCTAACTTGCCAATAAGTCAAGTATGAACATCAACGACCCTCTGGACTGCTATAAGAGATTAAGCCACCTGAATGGAAGTGGAAACATATTATGATGGATTTCATAATTGGTTTGCGTAGGACCTCCAAAGGATATTACTCTATATGGGTCATATTAGATGGACTAACAAAGTCTACCCAGTATGAATAGTTATACATAGATAAGATCATGAGACTACATGGAATACAGATGTCCATCATTTCATATCGAGGCACTCAGTTTACCTCGAGGTTCTGGCAAAAGTTGTAAGAAGCATTAGGAACGCAATTGGACTTAAGTACTATGTTTCACCGTCAAATGGATGGGCAGTCCGAAAGGACAATTTAGACACTAGAAGACATGTTAAGAATGTGTGTCCAAGATTTTAGTGGTAGCTGGGATAAATACCTACCTTTGATCGAGTTTGCCTATAACAATAGCTACCATTTGTCCATCGGTGTGACACCATACAAAGCATTGTACGAAAAGAAATATCATTCTCCAATATGTTGGATCGAGCCTAGAGACAAATACACGGAGATGCCCAAAGAGACTACCATAAAGGTATCATTGATACAAGATAGGCTGAAAACAGCCTTCAGTTGATAAAGGAGCTATACAGATCCCAAGAGAAAGGACATCTATTTCACTATAGGAGATCATGTTTTCTTAAAGGTTTCCCCAATGAAAGGTGTCATAAGGTTTGGTAGGAAAGGAAAGTTATCGCCTCATTTCATCGATCCTTTCAAGATCTTGGATAAGGTTTAGGAAGTGTCTTAAAGACTTGCCTTATCAATAACTCTAGCACATATACACCCAGTGTTTCACATCTTGATGTTGAGGAAGTATGTGTCGAATCCATCCCATGTTCTATCACCGCTAGATATTGCAATAGACGAGCAACTATCTTATAAAGAGATACCAAGAGCCATAATGGATTGACAAGTGAAAAGATTAAGAAACAAGGAGATACCTATGATCAAGGTCCACTGGCATAACCATGGAATGGATGAGTGTACTTGGGAAGCCGAGGAAGTGATGTAGCAGAAGCATCCCTCACTTTTTGAGAATGTATAAGTAAGTATCTAAATTCAAGGATGAATTTCTTTTAAGGAGGGAGAATGTAACAACCCATACCCTTGCTAGGAGTTTCATGACAAATTGCTTGATTTTTAGAACTATTATGACAAAGTGTATGCTTTCATAAAATTTTTGTGCTATGTAATTTATGAGTAAGTGGCATCCTAGACTAGTTCTAATACACATAATATGAATTATGAACATGAAAACAGGTGATTTATACGAAGTGCATATGCATTAATTAATTTAATCCATATAAAGTGAATTTTCATGCACAAAGTGATTTTTAAGCATAAAATAATTTTTATGAGCATTTCTAGAATATATTAAATTAAATATTTTTGGGGAAATTTTAATGAAAATGAGAAGCAAATTATTTTATTTTTAATACATTTTAATTAGCCTATAAATTGGATTAAAAATCCAATTTACTAAAAGCCCAAGACACCTAAGCACACCTAACCTAGCTCATTAATGGCAATCCTATATTTTTGCACCCAAAACCCTAATAACCATCTAATATTCAGCCTCCCCTGAATTAGGCAACCTCCATTCTATTTTCATTTAGGTTTTACAAAATTTTTCTCTCCTGTGAATAAGGCAAAAGCCATCACTCTACAAGTTATAAGTTATAAGTTTGATTTCTATGAAACTTGCTAAATTGCAAACTATGAACTACAAACCCTTCTAAAGGGATATGTGTTATTATTTAAGTTGTATTGTTTACTCATTGAGATCATCTATCTCATCCCTTTTCATGTGTGGTTTCAAGTGAGCATTATGCGGTGGCAAGGTGATAGCTCAAGCAATCTACTTCGTTTGGGTGATTTCTTTTTCCAAGCCTATTTACATACTATGATATGCAAAGTTGCTCTTAGATGCTCCGGAGTTTTGTTTGGAACATTATTCATTTGGTGATTAATTTGGAGTCTTAATTGTTCTTTTTCTTATGGATTGTACTCAAAGTATTTTTAAACTATTCTTTCGCTAGTTAAGGATTTCCTTTATTATTGGTCATTCAAGTTAATGCATGAGATTTTGTATGATCCTAGGCAATGTTTAACCATGCATGAGACAGTTCTGTGGGTGTGGGTGACCTTATGTCTCCCCATATTCTAAGATCATCATATCTCAGAAGTTGGGATATGACATAATGGTACAATAGAAGTCAAACTTAGTTTGACCTAGTGAATGTATATGATTTACATACATGAACCATGCTAATGAAGGGCTAGAAAATTTCCACTATTGAGTGAATAAGATTTATCTAGCAATTTCTAGAGGGTGTAGTGATATTAGAAGGTAGAAATATGTATATTAAAGTGAAAGAAATGAAATGGAAAATGTATTAAGTTACCAAGTTTGAAATGTTCATATATGGGCTTGTTAATGGGCTTTTGAACACCAAAGGCTCAAGCCCACTTGGATGGCCGGCTGTCACATCCCAACTTTAGAGATATGATGGTCCTAAAACATGGGGAGACATAAGGTCACCCAAGCTCGTAGAATGCACTTACACATATACAAATCATGCCTAAGATTATACCAAATCTTATATAATAATTCATTTAAAACATTATATGAAAACCTTTAACTGCAGAAGACAGTAATTTAGACACTTCACATATAATCCATAAGGAAATAATATTCATAATTCACTCGATAACATTTTAAAATAAACATCAAAAATAAATATTCCCATAGCATTTAATGACAACACATCATAGCATGGTATTATTAATGACTTTGATAAGGAATCCCTAAGCAAAGTAGAATGCTTGAGCCATCACCTTGCCTCCTCACATTTGCTACCTAAAACCACACAAGGAAAAAGGGGTGAGATAGATGATCTTAATGAGTAAATGGTAAAACACATATATTAAAACATATTCCTTTAAAAAGGAAACTCATAGCTTATACACATAGTTCATGATTTTCAATTCAGGAATCAAGTTGCATTTTAGCAAGGGTTCGATTTAACAAGTTTGCAAAAATCACACTTATAACACTTAGAGAGTGAAGGCTGTTGCTCTATCACTCGAACACTTAAAGGAGAGGTGACATTAAACCAAATTCCAACCCTTATCACTTAAAAGGCATGAAGCTGATTAGGCCCTATGGCTAGAACTGCTCCTTTCTAGCTAAGGTGGATACACTACCCTTATCCATCTGGTTAAGACCATATGTATAGGTTCTTATGATTACCCATATTGGCACAAGGACTTCTGCATAAAGGGTTAAAGGTACCATAGCTAGAGCTAATAGTAATCACATATAACAGTAACATTTAAGGCAACAATAACATGTATCAAAATAGCAATAGCAATTTAACTTTTGAGTAGAAGATACAAGATAGTGTAGTTCCAAAAGGAATATAAGTTAGGGCAATAATCACAAGGAATTATCTTCAGATAAACCAAAATTATTTTTGGACCAATTATCCTTTAGCAACCTAAGCTTAACAAAAAAAATCATTTAATTATATTTTAGGATAGGAAGAACTTGGGTTTCAAGATCTCAAAGGCTCACATAACATGATATCACTTATTTGAAAAATAACATAACGTTACTCATGCTTGTAGCATGAATACAGTGTTTACTCACACTTGTAGCATGAACACAGTGTTTACTCACCTTGTGGTTCCTTTGCTTCTAGTACACATAGCCCTTTTGAACCTCTAAAGCTCCTCAAGCTCTATTATAATTTTTAATTCAATACTTAGTATTTATTTAATCATGATGCTATCCTATTCCATAACTACCCCATTCACATACTCTTAAAGTTGCACATATAAGTGCACTCACCATTTGCACATAATAGGCTAACTTTAAAAGTCTTCCACACTTAGCCTTAATAGGCCCATATGAAAAACACATTATAAATCATGTCAATACCTTTCTAAGATCAACACAATATCATTATCTTAATATCAATTCACTTTAGCAATCATCTTAGTACACTTAACACTTCCATACATGTCATCTTAACAAATAACCATTCATACATCATGCTTATCCCTTATAACCAATTCTTTCAATCAATCTCTTCATAAATTCAAGACCATTAATTAATTATTGATTCAACATAAAACATATTTCCATATTATCCAATCACATTCACATTCTAATCACAACATAAGGTTAAGGTACCTTAAGTATACCTTAAGTATATTAAAGTGCCTCTAGGCTAGTCTATAGTCATTCCTTCAACCAACGGCCAATTTAACTATTTATCATACATACATACATGCCAATAATCATTAAAATATATCACATAAAAGTTATAGACATTAGGATAAAAATATCAATGTAGGCCGAATGCCCTGTTCAAAGAAAAACCTGAATTTTCTTACTCTTCGCACTTTCCGTCTATTACAGTAATGTGTGAAAACATGGTTTGGACTAAGATTTTTCATGTAATCAAAACAAAAATCATTTTAGAACATAGACTTGTAGGAATCGACCCACATATTATACACATGCATGAAAATTTCCAACTTTAAGTTTTAGTATGAAAAACCATGAGTTTTCTTGTTTTTTGTATTTTCTAGTCATTACAGTAATATGTAAACAGAGGGTTTAAACCATTATTTTTCATTCTATCATAGAAAATATTAGTTTGGAACATCCATATGTATGAATTGGCTGCCATTGATCATATTTATGCATGAAAATTCCAAGTTTCAAGGTTTAGGGTGAAAATCATGAGTTTTCATGCTTCCTGCGCTTTCCATCCATTACAGCGATATGGAAACACACGATTTAAATTGTTATTTTTCATCCAAAAAAACAAATATCATATTAGAATCCATCCATGCAGAAATTGGCAGCCATATGTATAAGAAATCATAGAACTTTCCAACTTCTAAGTTCTAGAACAAAAACCTTGAATTCCTTTATTTTCTGAAACTTTTCGGTCATTACAGTAATATGTAGAAATATGATTTGATTCAATAGTTTTCATCTAAACACATCAAAAATTAGTTTAAAAATCAATGATGCAAAAATTGCCCCCCAAAGTGATGTTTATGTATAAAAATTTCAATTTTAAATTACAGAATTCACCTTTTGAGAAATCGCATAGAAATAATTATGTTTTCGGTAGAGAATTAGATTTCTCTTTCAAAAACTCACACAAACTGAATTAAATCTATAAAAATTTTAACCAACTAGTTCAAAATAATTTTCTCATAATTTATTTCATAGAAATCAGATAGCAAATTGGAAGAGAAGAAAAACTTACGATTACGGTCAAGAAATCACAAAATTGAAAGGTGTTTTCTTAATTTCGGTAGAGAGAATTGTTTTGAGAGAATTTTTCTATCAAAATATAGAAAAATAGAGTGATGGCTGCTAGAACATTAGGGTTGGCTGAAAATTAGGTATTTAAATGTAGGATTTTAGGCAATTTCCACTAATACCCTTAATGAGCTAGGTTAGGAGGGTTTTTTTAGATAGTAGGCTTTTAGGTATTTAGGCTTTTTATTTAAATCAGGGGCTGATTATAAGTAATTAAAATAAAAATATTTTTCTTATTATTTTCTGTAATATTTTCCCCTAAAAACATTTATTTAAAAATTATTTTAAAATACTCATAAAATTATTTTATGCTTAAAAATTGTCTTTATGCATGAAAATTTATTTTATTTAAATAATTTATTTTATGCAAATGCACTTCATGTAAATCATTTATTTCATAATAATGACTCATATTATACATATTAAAATTAATTTAACATGCCACATACTCATTGATCACATAGCACATAAATTTTCATAAAGTACATACTTAGCCCTAATTAGTTCTAAGTCAACCAAATTGTTACAAAAAATTTCTAAGGTATGTATGGGTTGTTAATTTCTCCCCCCTTCAAAGAAATTCGTTTTTGAATTTAAATTCTTACCTAACTGATCTTGAAAAGCTGAGGATACTTCTGCCGCATCTCCTCCTCGGCTTACCAAGTGTACTCATCTACCCCATGATTTCGCCATTGGACCTGAATTATGGGTATCCCCTTGTTTCTTATCCTCTTCACTTATTAATCCACTATAGCTATTGGTGATTCCCTATAGGATAGTTGCTCATCTATCATAATGTTTGGAGGTGACAGGGCATGAGATGGATCTAACACATACTTCCTTAACATAGAGATGTGAAACACAGGATGCAAATATGCCATAGTTGAAGGCAGGGCAAGTCTATAAGATACTTCCTTAACCTTATCCAAGATTTTGAAAGGACCAACAAAATGAGGCGATAATTTCCCCTTCTTGCCAAATCTCATAACACCTTTCATTGTAGAGACCTTTAAGA
>CANTUT010001335.1:90000-102500 GCA_947687605.1 Reutealis trisperma
TGCTTCCTTTTCATTGATTCCTTCTTGATTTGGAATACCTTATTGCTTACATTAACTTTCTAATTGTTCATAGCAACCTTTGAAACCTATTTTGCTTCCCTGTAATTACCTTGTTCGACTTTGTAGCACCTTGTGATATGTTCGAATGACTTTGATTCTTCAAAAGAACTTATGTTGTTTAAATCCCCTTTCTTTGAATTTAATTATTGAGTAAACCCTGTGACTTGATTGGATATCAAATGACAGAGCTACTCATCTGATGGAGTAGCATAAATTTTGTATCAGACATTGTGCACAATGAATTATAAACTCGAGCTAAGGAGGGTTAAGCCCCTAGCCATATAGTCTGATCAACTATATGTGGGAAAAGCATGCTACCAAGATAGTAGCCTCTGCTTATTATAAATGTGTGATTAAGTGAATTCTGTCATTTGAGAGCCAATATGATTGTCATCTTTACATTCATGCCTTTATTTAAACTATTGCTTCCCTTTGCTCTTTTATCCTTCTATTTTATATATATATGTATGTATATATTATTCACTGGGATTTTATCTCATCATTTTAGTGGTTTATAAATTTTCAGATGGTGTGTAGATCAGTAGTTCCAGCAAAGCTTCTCCCTCCTACGTTGAACCTATCATGTAATATTCATATTTATTTTGATGATTGTAAATATTAGAAACTCCATGGTACTTGGTGGTTTAGTATAGTTTAGACTGGGAATTGTAATAAATAATAAATGTATGAATTATCTGTAAATTAAATGAATATTAATAAATATCAGAATATTTATTGTATATTGTGGATGCTAATTGTTTAATATAATAATCCGGGATTCTACGGGTTTAGGTGGCTTTAGGCTTACCCAATCCCTAGGACCGTCCATCCTTAGAGCGGGATGTGACATAAATACAAACAATTAAAATTTATTTATTACATACATATAATTCTTTAAAAATTTCATAATTCATTATAAGAAATTTAAAATAGTAATTCAGTATACAAATCTTCAAAATTCAAATTTGATAAGAGTATTAAAAATCTGTTAATTTTAGATGAATACTTATATAAATAATTGTCTCATCGTATCAATACACGTATTTCTTGAAAAAAATTTATACTTAATAGGTTATAAAATCAATAACATAAAGTTTCTAATATATTTTATATGTCAAGGAAAAATATATAAATATATTTATACCTTGCAATTCTTGTAATAATTAAAATACAACTTTATAAAACTATATAACTATATAATTTTCGAATATTCGAGTAAAATTCGTATACATACATGTAAAAAGTAAATTTCTGGAATTCAAGAAATCTATAAATAATTAACTTTAATATCAATGGTTTACCTATCAAACAATTAACTATGACCAAATAATTTTTATTAGATAATGACATATATCATTTAGATATTTGAAATAGAATTACATAAAATTACTATTGATATTCATATAAGAAACATATATTAATTTTATGGAAATCATACATATTTATAATTTAAACACTTTTATCAAATAAACTAGTCATTAAATAAATTATAATATTATTGATGCTTTATATATTTAAAAAGGCATTAACAAGTTAAAAGGAAACATTTTATATGCATATGTATACTTTTTAATTCAAGAGAAACAATATTCAAACTTATAATTATTTCCATTGGAATAGATCTTCTATGGCTGTAGTGTCAATTGGTCATTCCATCTTTAGGTCACATTTGGCAAATAAGGTGACAACATTCTTAGATCTTATAATCAACTTGATTGGGTATCAATGAATAAGAATTTCAATATGTTTAGGTTACAATATCATTAATGCCAACATAGATCTTTCATTTAATTGGAGTAGCGGCTCTTTTGAGCATACCCGAAGCAAAGGCTCTTGATATGAGCATGTTCCCATATAGTTAGGGTAGAGGCTATTTATAGCATACCCGAAGCATAAAGCTCCCTTAAATTTGGGGTAGAGGTGCTTTGGCATACTCGAGATAGAGGTTCTTTTTAGAATGTACCCCGATATCACTGTATATAATCTTATTCCTGTGTGCACACAGTTTGATGTTTTACCCACATCAGACGGGGATCTCTGTGTTAAGGTTAATCCTTGATAAAATGGGAAATTTGGAATTTCTTAAATTTCCAAGGTTCAAATGGCTCATTCGAATTCAAGGTTCACATATACTTTTTGAAAGATTTTTCAGATACTAATAGGAAAGAGTTACTGTAGGTAATACATAAAACATATATAAGGTCCTTTCGATATTTAAGGCTCAATAGTTTAATAATAACGATATTACTAATGATTATACAGGTAATTCCTCTTTAGGAAGGATATTAACTATTAATTTAATTTTACATACAACTTCCCATATTTTTAACTCACTCCTTTAACCATAAGAATTTTTATATAATTACAATTTAGATATAATACATATACATAAGCAGGATGCTTATATATAACATTAATCATTTTTTATAGCTTTTCCAATTATTCCTATGAAGCATTTGGAATTTTCCTTAATTAATGCTTTGGGGATATATATACATTTTCTTAACACTTTATGACAGTACTTGGGTATCATATTTATTGGAATATCAATTAAATTTATAATTTTTGGAAATCATTAAAAATCAATTATGATATACATTAACATTTCACGATTATTACTTATCAATAAACAATGGAATTTGATATTATCATAAATATGCCTCTTAATTTCACAATAACAATATTTCATTAACTTTGAATATTTTAAACTTAAACATAACATTACGTACTCTTTACTCACCTAGACTATTGATCACTATCCAGCTAAATATCCACTTCTCATTGTTATCCTCTGAATTCCCTTTTGAAATTCTCCTAATAATGCAGTATGATCAATTAAATACTATTATATTGTTCTTTGTCATCTATCTTGGAATTTTAAATTATCTACCAAAAATTCGGTAGCATCACCTCTAAACTAAGATTAACTCCCAATTACTATAAATTCAATTTATCAATAATAACACAATTAATTGGTCCAATCCGAACCTTCAATACATTAATCGCATCTATCGATTCTATTCTTCATTATCTAACTAATATTCACCCAATCCAATTCAATCAATATCAATCTCAACATCTCACTTCAATCTTTCTACTAATCATCAATAATACTCTATAATCATACGAATAACAATTATCTCAAATTAATTATCCAATTTAACTAATTAATTGCAATAAACTATTGACCTAAATTCTCACAAATAAATTCATAATTCAATATCTATACATAATTCAATATCTATACATAATTAGGAGTCGAGCTTTATACCATATGACTTGGTTTAATAAGTTAGAGCTGCTATATGAAATCATTAGTTTCTAGGTCGTCGAAAAATTTCCACGATGACCAAATCGTGATCCGAGGTACCAATGGTTAGCTAACAACTTGAGGAGTCTGGATATATACTTCAGTTTTTGTAATTCACTAGAAAATGGTTAGAAATGGTACAATAGCTATTGATATCCCTATATTCTAGTCAAAATAAAAGTTATCTAAACTTAATAAATGATATACTAAATTTAAGCTGGAATTATGAGGAATTCATCCATACCAATTTCATCGGAAAAGGAGATCAAAAAATAGTTGGAAAATGGCCTAGAAGTTACTGTCGGCAATCCTTTGGATGGCATGTGCGCTGCCATCCGGTGGCTGCTGGCAAGGGGTTTCTGCCAAATGAAAGGGCAGTAGCCAGGCTATGTCCTAGTGGGGTGCGTGTTGTCAGTCAACGGCCGGAAGGTGGTGGATCGGAGGTGCAGCTCTCTCTCCCTCTCTCTCTCTCTCTCTCTCTATTCTCTCCCTCTGTCTGTTCTCTTTATTTCTTTCTTCTGCCTGTTCTGGGTTGTCCAAGTTTTTAACTTCTTTTTTTTATTATGTATATATATACATACTAACAAATAATAATAATAATAATATTATTATTATTATTATTTAGTTACATAAAAATTTCAAACAGCAATTTTAACTAATCTATTAATTTCACATAATTCCCAATATTCTTCAATTAAGATATAAATCATAATATATAATTTCAAATAATAATTAAACAAATTTCTACATTTCATAATAAAATTTTGATTTCTTTAATTTAAAATTTCTCAATTAAATAAATAATAAGTTTAAAATCCAATACTTCATTTGATAAAATATTCTCTTAAAAATATTAGTATAATAATAAAATAATTTAATATCATTTCAAGTATCAATATAAAATGTAATAAATAAATTATTCCAAATATCAATATTAAATTTGAAATAATTCTCTATTATTTCAAATAATCATATAACAATATTAATAAATGATATATATAATATAATATCAAATATCAATATCAATATTCAAATATAAATTTATAAATATATATAACTTAAATATCAATATAATTTTAAAATAAATAAAATATTTCCATATAAAACTATTACTGTAAAACATTTAAATTCAAATCATTTCAAGTTTGAAAATATTCATTTAATAATATACGAGGTCATCCTCTATATTAAATTCAATTTACATAATTCTTGCATCTCGATTGTTGAGACCTTATAAATCAAAATTTATTTATCAATTGCTTAACAATTTATCTTATAAAAAACGCGAAAAATTCACACGTAAATGTAAACATTTGAACTTAATTCACATATTCATCATTAACTGGCCACGTATTACGATACGAATCGGATATTTTCAAATATACTTTTGTAGATACGTCCTGTATTAGGTTGAGATATTATAGTAATCTCACTAATTTGGCCAATCCTATACTTCCAAATAGGAAGTGGAAATCTCATTAAGGTGAATTTCTAGCAGGTGATTGAATTCTTATTAGGTTATGACAAAATCCTCAGATACACATTATCATTATTGGAATTTTGATATCTAATAAGTGAACAAAACTTGTTCATCACAACTCTTTGTGAGACTCAATCAATTTGGTTCCTAGTATTTCCAATCTTAGATATACATTGTCATTATTGGCCTTTCACACTAGTCAAGTCAAACCCATTGGACCAATAAATATAATGATTTCAACATTATACGTCTCATATACTCATTATCGTTATTGACATACAATGTATAATGTATTTGTAACATCACATGCTTCATAATAACTTTGAAGCAAATATTCTAACCAAATATATAACCTCTATATATCCATAATCGATGATGTAAGTATTTGAATTTTCTTGAATTATTGCTCTAATGAAGAGCCATTATTCGATATTTTCTTTGGAATATCTTTAGGCTTTGATCATTTAGTCTCATTTTGCATATTATCCATTTTAAACACACGTCATATGCATTCATATATATCACATATACATTACATAAAATGGATAACATATATATGTATGATCATGGATTCTATGGATCCACTTCCTAGTCACTAGGAATGGATTAGGGATTTAGGTTAATCAAATTACAAACATAAAATACAACTCTTGCATCTTCATACTCATACTAGGCATCTTTATGGGTTGAACCTCTTTTTGTTCTCGCATCTCAAGATCTCCATATGTACATTAGTAACCTTGGCATTCCAAGGTGAGATTATAAATATAAAAGAGCTTATTGGCTCAATGAAATTAATTTACAAGCTAAATAAGTAACAAACAATTAATTATGTCCCATCAAATAATAAAATTAATTATTAAAAGTCCACATAAGAAATCATACATTATGGTTTCCTAATCCATGATCAACCATCCATGCCCCTCAAACAACAACAAAACATATATATATATATATATATATATATATATATATATATATATATATATATATATATATATATATATATATATATATATATATATATATATATATATATATATATATATATATATATATATATATATATATATATATATATATATATACACATATATATATACAACAATTACATTTATAGATATGTTATTCAACATTGAAAGATTTTCAGATTTTGGAATATTTCCAAAAACCCATTTTGAATATCACACATTGAAGGTTTCTATAGCTTAAAATCATATTTTAAGTCATAAGAATTTATTTGATTGATAAAATAATCCAAAACAATTTTGGAAAAAATAAAAGTTGGGTACAGACACAGCAAATTTCACATCCACCTTTACGGCTGCGATATGGGAGTGACATTAGAATATAATCATTGTATATCCAGATTTTATTGAATTCTCCATCTGTATTGTAATTAAATGATACTATATGTTTATTAGTATATATATATAAGAAAGTTAAATATTTTTATATGAGATTTTATTACTAGACCATGGGTTTTCTAAAATGTTTTATAAGTTTCGAGTTTTGATGATGTATTACGAGATTTGTTAAGAATATTTAATGAATTAAAAATATTGAAATGTATTGATTACAATTACTTATTATGAGACTAATTTGATACTTATTGTATTTATTATGAGATTATCTTGATTTTATTATGCGGTTATTACGAGTTTTAGATTAGCAGAAATCCCTTAATTGATAAGGGATAAATCATCAGACATTGTGTACATTGTACTCACTCATGGGGTATAACATTCAACCTCTAGCTAGAGGAGTATAAATTCCTACCCTTAGGACCTGATTAGTCTTATGTTTATTACAAGTTATCACAAGAACTATTACGAGCCTATTACGAGTTGATTTCTATTCATAGTTTTTATATGTTTTATCATAAGTAAAATTAAATAATCTTATATGATATATTATGAGCTATCTGTTTGCATTCTTTGATTACAAGCAAAAGTATATTTTAAAGTATGAATCATGAATTTTCAAAATTTTAAGTTTTTCTCTTAAAGGTATAAGTTATGTATTATTAAATACTGAGTTAATTTGATTATGATTCATTATAGAATTTTATATGAATTGCTTCATGAATTTTAATTCCTAAGACAAGTTTACAAAACTTGATTTTGTTTCTAACTATTGCTTGATCATGAGATCATTATCTAGAGTATGTTAAAAGGAGTATAACAATTATCATTCTTATAAAGTAACATTGATTACCTATCCTAACAATGTATGATAGTATATTTCTTACACACTAGCTTTTATACTCATCCCATCCTTAATTTTTTTACAGGAAGCTAAAAGTCATCAAGTAAAGTTCAAGTTTTTTCTTTACTTGAAACTATAAGCGAAGCTAAAGTTAAAAAAAAAATTCATTTTGGATAATATATATATAATGTTTGTATGTAAATATATGGCTAGTTTTGTCTAGATGCTCCATCTGTATTAAAAATTTATAAAATGCTAGTTTGTATAATAAAGTTGTTGATAATAGTATATGCCCTAGGTGCTATATAATAGTTATTTAATAGTAGATAATAATTTTCAATAGCATTATATATATATTCATTATGTGAAAAGGGTTTCATATTATTGAATTAGTCTTTAAGTATTTGTAAGAGAATCTATTTTCAAGTGTTGAAAATATGAGTGAAAGATCGCTTTTGTACAAATATTTTAAATATGTTCATGGTTGTATGATTAATAACTAGGCATCATTAATTCTGGAAGACCATCACCTATGTTTGTTTTCTATAATCAGTATATGATACGAATGATTATAGAGGCAGTGAGTCTTATGTTGTTTGACATGTAATGTTGAAACAAACACGTGGATATTCATTAGATGAATAGTCAAACTATAATGTTAGATGATAATGATATGGAGTTTTACTATTTGTCAATTATTTATCATCTAGGTCATAATAATGCATATAATTGTGAACCCTTAATTTTGCACCTTCTAGTATGTGTTTGAACCTTAGAAGCACTTAGGCTCGGTAAACAAACCTTTAAAAGTCAAAATCTCTTAAAATGGGAAAATCAAAATATTTCTTTTTGGCATTTGAATCCTTTTAAATCATCCAAGACTGAGTAACAAGTATAATGCAACTAGAATCGTGAAAAATGGACGAGAAATAAGCAAGAACAGGTGAAAACGGCAAAACAGGCTAAAATAGGCTTATTGCCACAAAGGGCTGCGGTAGTACAGCAAAGAGCTATGCGCCGCCGCTAAGCTTTCTGCAGTAACTCTGACAAAAATCTAATTTTTTGCAATCCCACATCAAATATGAACAACTTTTATGCTTCAACTCTCCCTCTATATATAAAAGACCTCTCCACACTTCAAGACACCAACTTCTAAAGCTTGAAAAGCATTACTTCAAGCAAACTATTTTGCATTTGCTCCTTGCTTCACAAAGTGAGTTGGGGAGTTTCTCCTTGATTCCTACCTGACTAGTTTAAGGCTTTCCGCCTGCCTATTCGAGGCAAGTCTCTTGCCCAAGGCTCATGTCCGCCACTCACCATCCCAGGCCAATCATCACTCGTCGTCCGAGGCTATTCGCTGCCCACCGAGGCTAGCCATAGCCTACCATCCAAGGCTAGTTGCTGCCCACCAAAGCTAGCCACTACCTACCATCCAAAGCCAGCCACCACCTGCCATCTGAAGCTAACTATCACCTATCGTTTACCATCCTAAGCCAGCCGTCGCTCACCATCCGAAGTCAGCTGTCGCCCACCATCAGAGGTAAGTTTCTTTTCCTTTAGTTTTCTTTTGTTTAAACTTTCTTGCCTCTTTTAGTTAGTTAATTAAATTGATTCATCTAGATTGCTAGCTAATCAACTTGGTAGTTAATTAAGTTAATTAATTAACTTAACCCTCTTTTTATCAATCAATCAAAACATGATAAAGTGGCTAGGCTAAACTAACCTCTTTGCAAGAAGGGAGAACAGCATGGGTTCTGATTCCCATTCAAAGAGATACATAGGCATGCTTGGTTCAGGCATTGAATCCAATTAAAACTAACTTCCCCCTCTATAACCCTCTTCACTTACTCTTATTTTGTTTCCTTTACTTTGGTATTAGGTTTAGTTTGGGGAATGTGTGACTTCCCTAGAACCCATAAGGGTTAGAGGAGGTATCCCCTATGTTTGGGTTTCATTTGTAATGTCAACCTTTGTTCAAACTATTACTTGTATTTATTTTATTATTGAAATGAATGATCATGCATATTATAAATTGTTCATGCATTTTAGTTTGTTCATTAAATATATTTTAAGTCACTCTTATATTAATTGGCCAAATTTATTTTGTTAAAATAAACTGAAAACCTAGTCTCCAAATCCTCTTTGACTTCGAGACTAGTGATCTTTTCCCTTTGTGTAATAATTGGATTCAAATGGGTTTTTTCTTATATTTTCCTAAATAAAAATAAATTAAGGTGGCGACTCCAAGAAATAATTTTCAAACCTATCAAAGATAAGCCAAAGGACTTCCTCATGAGTTCTTTCTAAAATGAGCATTTCGATTCCCTTTAGTAGATCTGACCAGTGCTCAGTGAGGCCTCACGATAGTCCTTTTACTCAAGGAACACTGTATCTCATACATAAGTGATTAGGATTTATTACTGCTTACATAGATGTGCTATTCATGTATGGATATATGGCATGTGATAGTTCTAATTTGCTATGTATGGAGGTAAGTGATAGCCAAAAAAGAATTCATTACCTTGAGTAAACAAGGTTGAAATACTATGCTATCTGGTTCTTCTTAATACTTAAGTTATTGGCCAAGATAGAAAAATTGGCTAGAAAGAGTTTCTATTATGAATATAATCTCATCAAGAATTAGAACCAAGATAAGGATATAGAATTAAGGCATATTAGGGTTTGACATAAACCATTATCCTAACTAAGATTGGGATCTTTAATGAAGGGATTTTAGTACATGATCATTTATAATCAATGCTCCATGTGATGTTTAAAGTAATCAACTATGAACATTCATTTCTAATTAGGTAGTCATGATATGCAATGTTAGTTGTCACTCATGACTTATGAGACTAGGTATGAAGTGGAGATTTTATATTAATAGAGAAAAATATTTTCTCATACTAGGTATGAAGTGGAGATTTTATATTAGTAGAGAAAAATATTTTCTTATTCCCATCACTAATTAGACATAAACCTAGAAAGTCACATACCTAATAGTGATCACCTTTCAAGTGTAAGAGGTTTATCATAATAATTAATTAAAGTATTTAATTAATTGATTAGTGGTAAAATGATTAAATATGTAATTAAATTTACAAGGACCCTAGCATGTCCTGATATTTAATATATAAAGGTTTTGATTCAATTAAATCTTAATTTGTTTATGATGTAAATGAGAAAGATTAAATTGAATATGATTTGGACTAAATAAATCAAAAACTTAATTTTAAGCTTAGTGAAAATCCTAAACATATTCTAAGCCTATATGTGACATGGAAAAGAGGCAATTTTGGGGGGTTAGAGAAAATTCACTACTCATAAGCCCATGTGATGAGTTTAGGGGTTAGAGAATTTTCCACTAAGAGTTAAAATTGTAATTACATCTTTTAGATAATAGAAATATCCATTTTACCCCTAAAGGATAAAATGATCATTTCACCATTTGAAGTAGCAAAGTCAACTTTTGTCTCTTCATCAAATGACAAGCTAAAAGGGTATTATAGTCTTTGTACAAGACTTAAGGGTTAAGTCTTATGGAAAAGATGTACATTAGTATTTTTGTTCATCTTTTTCATATATGGGTTGTTCATTTTTCATTTTGAAACTTTTGGAAAGATAAATTGAGAGAGAGAAAGAAAAGATGAAAAAAGAGTTTCTTTGGTTTTTCTTTTGATCTTTAATTTTTTTTCTTTATTCTTTGTGAAAAAAATAATTGCTTGCAAATTGAAAAATCGATTTAGCCCAAAACAAATCAAAGAGAAACCTTATCATCCTAAGGGTTTTTGACAGAGGATCTTGAATTAGATTTACTAAGAGAGAGATTCAAGAACTTCAAGAAAACAAAATAAAAACTTGAAGATGAGTTAGGTATGGGAGATCTAAAGGATTCACACTTGGGGAGCTTTTTGTTAAAGAAAGAAAGAACATTTAAAAGGTAATATGATTACTCTTCCTTCTTCTTTCTTTGCATATGTGTTTTATACACAAATTAATTGATTACTTGAATGAATGTTTGCATCTAATTGGGTGAAGTGAATCTTTAAATTGTTTAAAATTTCATCCCTATACCTTGTTTTCATTGTGATTGGCATCATCATTCCTTTAATTGGTATCAGAGCCACTTAATTTCTGTGTAAAACCATTACATTTGTTGTTTTAAAGGTTTTGATTCGGTTGAAAAAGAGTTATGTCACAAATGTTGTGCTCTCAAACACAGAAGTTGTGACTGCAAATCAAGAATCACAACCTCGATATTGATGTTGCACTCGTGAACTTGAGGATCAAAACAAATGTTGTTATGTGGGTCATAAGAATTGCACCTGCGAATTTACAATAGAACTCATGGTTGTGAACCCTTATTTCAGCACCTCAAAAATTAATTTAGAACTCTTCAAAACCGATCGAAGTATTCTTGGTACAATCTGACGTCTTTCCTACCCTAACTTGACCCTCTATACCATATAGTATTTTTCTAAAGTCGACCATATTTTCTCTCAGACTGACTGCTCAAATGTTCTAAAATTAATTTTGAGCTTATCGACACTGATCGATAATTTTTCTGAGCTCTAAAACTCTCAAAAAAAATGAACCGAAAGCCTCAAAAATGGACCAGAAAAATGCATAGAAAGGCAAGCTGAGCTACGTCAGACCTGATGCAACTCTGACTCAAGGGAGGTACGGATTCTTGTCTATAGCAGTGTGGATCCGTGCTAATGAAATGTGGCAGCCGCATCTCTCAGAAGCGGCAATCGGGTATCCCTGACGTGGCTCCACGCAAAGCTAACATAGAGCCACACCACCCAGTGCGAAGCCGCGTCAAGCTTGGCCGACTTGCCCGAGTTGAAATGCCCAAAATGCCCCTATTTGATTCTTTTTAGTATTTTTTAGCCATATTCATTTCATCTTTTCACATTTTCACTTCCCAAATCATCCTTACCTCATTTTCCTATAAATAGCCCATCCATTTCCTCATTTCAAACATGCTGAAGTTGATATTGATTGCTATATATCAACTTTTATTCTTCTTCTCCCTCCATCCACTATCTAATTAATTAATTAATCATTTTAATTAATTAATTTCCTTACTCAAACCAAGTTAATTAATCATTTTAATTAACTAAAATCATTTTTTTATCACTCACAAATTAATTAATTAATTACCTATTTTTAATTAAATAAAAAATCCCACTTTTTTACTTCATCCACTATTTTAATTAATTAATTAATCATTTTAATTAATTAATTCACTCACCAAACATTTTTTAAATCATTAATCAAATCGCCTGGTCTGATTAAATGGAACTTCGGTCCAACAAAACACTTTTTCCATCTGGCCCACCAAAATCCAAGGTATCATTCATAAACCCCAACACCCCCCCCCCCAAGGCAGTAGTCAAAGCTCTCTCGCAAGCCCAAAAGACACTTACGTAAATTGAG
>CANTUT010001336.1:0-27500 GCA_947687605.1 Reutealis trisperma
TGTGGCACTCCTTCTCACTTGCCCGAAAGCGTGAATCAAGTAAGGAAGTATTCACAGACTAAGGCACTGAATCAGCTTCTGGCTTGCTCACTGCCAAGATTGGAGTATCCTCTATTAAGAGAAGGCAAATTCCATTGCAACCAAAACGCCAACTCTTTGCTCTTCTTTCAGTCAGGGGCGGAGTCGGCATATACTCATACCGCAGATGCGGGTCCGGTTTGATGGTTTGATTCGGGATCAGAGTTCCTAAGTAGCTAGGGAAGGGAGGGGGCAGAACAGTATAGAATGAGAGAAAGGGATTGAGAAAAGCATTGATGATGAGTTCTCACCTTTTATCTTATCCTCTGTTACAGAAGTTACAGTTTCCCGGGTGAGCTGTTCGGATTGTTTTCCTTTACCTTTTTCTTTTAAAGAGGAAAAGCTAACAGGCGAAGAAAACTCCCTGAACATCCCTGACCATCAGAGGTCTAAGATCAGGGGCTGTGAAAAAAAGGTAACAGAAAAGTAACCAATAGAAAAGCAGTTCCCCTTATTCATCATCTCAGTGACTAGCCTTGAAAAAGAACTGAAGAGATTGAATGATCTGTCTCAGCTCGAAGAAAGAGGACAGCATTCTAGTCGTGATTCCCTGAGCTTCTTTCTCAAAGTCTGTGGTTTTCCACTTACTTATATAATGAGATTTGAAGCTGCATCGAATTGATGAGCTCTCCACTGAGGAACCTGCCACCTCTCTTTGATTTGATGAAGAAACCATCATTGAAGCAATTAGTAGGAAAAATAATTTCCAATCGGCAGCAGTGAAGCCGCTTGACGGAAGGGTTCATCCACGAGTCAAGAGAGCAATCAAGTCTTGCTACTCGCTACTAAAAAAATGGAATATAATATTAAGAGATGTGATTTTCGATATTGCTTCTCCCCCTCATCCATGAGATGAAGACCTGAGAGAAGATTCTCCCTTCACTAGACTGAGCTCATCACCTCTTTTGCCCGTTGGGTGCTGGGAGGAGTTTGCTCCATCTCCGATACTGATCGTCGAGCTGCTCCCTGCCTATCTAGTGGGGACTGCTCGCCCTACCCTAATAGAATAGAATTTTCGAACCGGTCGGAACAGGTCTCGCTAATCACTGAGAGACGATGTTCATTTGATGTTGATTCTTTCTTTCTTTGGCTTACCCAACAGCTGCTCTGATTACTTTCTTGACTCGGCCGGAACATCAAGACCTTCTACTTATAATTTCTTATCTTAAGATATTGGCCTGGCCTCAGACAGAAAGTTTTTCCTTGGGAAGACCCTCGGGGATGACTAGAATGACTTCATTTTCTTCCACTTATAAAGTCAAGGAAAAGAGCTTGAGCTTGATATCCGGGCTTCTATCGGTGAAGAAAGGATATATCCTTACCGAGATTGTTCCATGGTATGTCTCCCGTGGTACATACAATACAGAGAAGCTTCGCGCTTCCTTTATCGGTTCGGTTAAGCAATTAGATTGCCTTTCCCTGGTTGTTGGCTATCAAGTGAGATGCCCATCCTAGGGCTTCAGTCAGCTATCCTCTTTTTTTTCTTCCTTTATTTCTTTCCGGCGAGCAGACGATTACTGAACACTTTCAACAGAATGACTTTTTGCGGCAGTTACTATTTCCGGTGACGAGTAGCTTTCCTAATGTACCCGGTCTAGTCTCTATAGCAGCCTAGTCTTTTTCCTCAAATGTCATTGCTAGCAAGCACAGATAGATCAGAAGCAACTGATATACTTAAGATACGAGCCGGGGACATGCCATCTCTTTGTTCACGAATCCAACTGACATAGGGGTAAGATCCCTATACTGAAACCGATTCACCGATTGTTGCCGATGGTTGGAAGGGCACTTTGCAATCTTATCTAATAAGTGAATCTTCTATCCCTGACACAGCGGGGGTCGAGCCCGGAGATGACTTCTGGGATATGCCGGATCCCCCTGTGTTCCCAGCTGGCCCCGGTCCTATAGCCCTTTCAGAGCGCTTGGTGTATCGGTTCACTGGAGAGGGCGAGGATCCGTTCGTTGGCGAGGACTTGGAGGATTTCTCGGAGATGCACGATGCTGGGTTTATTTACAGAGACCACATAGCCCAGTACGCCGTCGATTCTCAGGTATTTTGCTTGTCGCAGTCCTTTTCATTCTTCTTGTCAGATTGCCTGTTTGCATTGATTTCAGCATTTATCTGTTTGTTCGAATTTCCTGATCTCCTACTTGCATGTAAAGCCCTTTCGTAGAGTCGTATCATCGAGGGAATTTTCGTGCTGTTTACAATCTCTATCACAGTTATCCTGACGATATTCAGAAGTATATTGGTGACTTGGGCTTCCGGGCACTTCCTTTCCATCAAGCCCTATGTCCATTGATGTGCCTCATGTGGACGCCGGAGTTGAGCGTTGGCGATTCGAGACCAACACCTTCCATCTCTCTCGCCGTGAGTTGACGATCACGCTTCTCGACACGGTGGTTTTGACCGGTCTTCCTGTCATAGGGGCGTCCAGTAGTTCGGTCTCGGTCGATAGATTATCATCGCCTGAGCCTTCGATTGTTTGGCGAGTCCTTTCCTACTCATCAGAACCAGTAGTCGAGGGCGCTTTTGAGCAGGTTTCGAGACCGAGTCATTCTCCCACCGAACACTCCGCTTGACAGTCGCCGGGCTAGGAGAGCCATCAGATCTTTCTTAGTCGTTCGGTCAGGTGCTTTTCCCGGAGGCCGGCGATTATACGGTTAGTGCCCGATGGTTGTACTTTGTGCTGGACCTGGATCGGGTACGTGAGTATGCTTGGGGAGCAGCTTTGCTAGCATACACGTACCGTGCTTTGTACACTCGGACTCATGTGGATAGTCGCAGAGCTCCACGTTCAGGACTTATATGCTTCGTCCCTTTGATTCAGGTAATCACGGTCTTCGAATTCTTCCGTTAGTCCTTGTATTTTCGATTCTTCTTGACTAACTTGTGTCTTGGGTCTTGCAATGGTGGCTCTGGGGAGCATATCGATGTTGGGCGTCCTCGTCGAGCAGAGGTTGATCTGAGTGTCTTTCCTCGGAGCCGTACTTGGAGTGTACGGGAGTCTCGGGGCGACATGCTTCGTCGTCTTCATTACTCCCGTAATCAGTTCGAGATCCTCCGGTCTGAAAAGGTATGGTTCCAAGAAAGCAGTTGGGAATAGATAGAAGAAAGTCTTTTGGCATAACTCCTGAGGGGAGTGATAAGTAGAATCTTGTCCCTCTCACTGATAGTTTAAGCCTTTGGTTGGAGTAGATAGATGGTTGTTTAACAATAGCTCTTTAGTCGCATATTGTGTGTGCATTCTCTCAGTTGGTTAGCTAGTGTCATTTGCCTTCGGCTTCTTAGCTTTCTTTTTCAAGCCAGCAGAGTAAGACTGGGCTAGGGATCGAGATAGGGATAGGGCAGACACAATAGAAAGAGACTTTTTAAATTTAAAAGCGAGTTAAGGATAGCTGAAGCAAGTTATCAAAGAGGGAAGAGATTAGTTGAAAGCCAGACTGACTCGACTTCAGTGTAGTAGGTTCGACTCACAAGAGTGGAAACCGTTGAAGGAGTATAAAGGGATGGAAGCAATGCGAATACCCGGATATTCCCTTTTCACCAGGCTCCCTACATTGCCCCCTGCAAGATAAGCCAAAAACTGCCCGATATTGAAAAATCGCTTCTCCTATTGATTAACTTACTTCATCACCAGAACCATCGACGAAAGCTTACAGGATTCACATTTAGTTAGAAATGCCATTTTTCGATAAGGAATGAGAAAGCTTGGCCTGCCGTTTTAGTAGCCAACTTCGGTACTAGTCCTAACGACTTACGAGACTCATATTCCGGAAGTCCACTCTACCACTCACTCGAGCTCGTTCCTAAACCTGCCAATCCTTGGTAAAGCGGTATGCGGAAGGACTCTGCCTTTTGTAGCTTGCCAGGACAGTGTGTGATGCTAAGGTAAGGACTCTTGCCTAGTAGCCAACTCGAAGGCTCATTCTATCGAAAAAGAAGGGCCTCCACCCTCGGTTAACTTAAGGGATAGACCGAACCAGCTCACTAACGAAATTTCAGATCAGGGAATGTCCCCCGAAGCACACCTTATTCGCTCCGCTGAACGAACGGAAGGAGCCTACTAAACTAAATGTATGGTTATGGAGGAAAGCTTGTTTGGGCTTTTAAAGGCTTCGTACCTACTTGTTGTGTCTCCCGTCATAAGACAGCCGGCCGATACGAGGGATTGACTTAAACTTAATAAGGGTAAGAGCCTGTTTGAATAGAATCATAAACTAAAGCGCTCTCTCGTTTATCCTTACACCCGCGTTTGCCCGCTAGACCTGATCTGTTTACTTACTTACGGCTGATATGCCTCAAAAGATGGTTCGGGCACAACTACTGGAACCTTACCCTCAGGTAGGGGTGTAGGTTCACAACTCCTGCGTATCAACGATTCCTTATCTGCAATAAGATTGTAAAGGAGTATGTCACGACTTAACAACCGGAACGGCTACTTAAGAGAAGACATTCCCCCAGCGTACGAAAAAAGGGAGATTCAATCGTGATTCTCCGGTTAAATGATAGCCTTCTTCTCGATAAAGTTTAAAATGCCCAGCAAAACTCCACTTTCGAATCTCTTTCTGCCCTTGTCGGCCTAAGGACTTTCCCTTCCTTTTACCGCTCTTTGGTACTGCTTGTTCGTGAATAAGAGATTTTTTCAGATTCAATAGCTTCGGAGGCGGGAAAAGAGCCCTTTGAAAGAGCTTCTCCATCGGGCGACTTCACTAAAGGGATTTCTATTTAAGATTAAGAGCTGGGTTTGGATCCCAATATCAAGACAATATCCTCATTAACTCAATGGCTATGTCCGGATCGCCTCTACGCTTTTCGCCTGCCGCTCCCGATGCTTTTCCTTTTGGGTTGGGCTAACTTGAATCAGTTGACTTCTAGTTGAAACTACTCCTCATCCGAGGTGGAATGCTTTTCTGCTGTTCAAAGAAATGCTTCCAAGTTTGGTCTGGGCTCGATCCCAATAGCCTTAGTTCTGTTCTTTACCTGCTATTCCTTCTTATTGATGCACAGTGAAAGCTCCATCCCTTTCAGACTTTGTCTCATCCCTAGGAAAGAAAAATGCCAGTCTCCGGTCAACAAATCCTAGTAAGACTGACTTTGCAGCAGATTCCATGGCATCGAACGAAGAGGCATTCATTTTCTCACAATCATCTGACTCAACAGCTCCGTTCCTGATCTTACGCTGATCCGAGGTGACCGGCCCGTCGACCCCATTTATTCGAGGCACTACTGAAGGGCACATTGGGCCTGTCAGTTTCTCAATCGAAGGAAGAGAACGAGATTGAGGACGTATCTTACTTACGATCTTTTTTTGCAGCATCCATGAATCTTAATTAACAACACCGGGCAATGAAAAGGAAATCGCACCACCGACCATACCTATGATTAAATAAAAGAAGACCGCTCGCCAACTACTATGATTAATAGGACCACCATTGAACCGGCTTTCCTCTCGTTATACCTAATCTCTATCTAATCTATTCACAGCAAGCAGTCAATCCCACCTGTCCCTTAGTTCAAGCGCAAGGAGAGATGTAATTGAGCTCGAGATAAGAGGAGAATAAAGAAGCTTCCAGCAGGATTGAATCCTGAACTCCTCGGACTAAAACCTGTTCTCCACCCTGGACTTTACACTTGATTGACTGGCTTAGACCGACACCAATGTGCTTATGCCCCACGCAAATGTGCTAATTATTTTCGGTATGTTCTGTACGTAGATAGAGCACCTAGAGGTTTAGTAATAGATATGGAACAACAGACTTCAAGTCTTTCACTTTCTACGAGGACCGATCTCTCTTCTGCTCCGTAGGTACTAGTTAGGGCGCTTAAAAGTTGTTTCAAAAGGCTGTTTATTAGGCTTGCGCCAAATGTGCTCATTATAAAATCTGCTTTCCCTTCTTCACTTCAATGTCTGAAGTTGCAATTTTATCAAGTGGAACTGGTACAGGGGATTTTATTAGCAATGTAACCGAACTCCCACTCAATGTTCACACTGAATGAATGAAAGAAATTGGCTCCACAGGAGAAGGAAAATGAAGATTGAATGTAACAGACCTCTCAATGGCTGGAACTTCTACTGCATTTGGAGGGGGCGGATCCACTATCAGTGACTCTCCCCATTCAAGTTCTGTTAGGTTTTTGGTAGCAATCTAATCGGTCATTTTCTTCCATTTTTTATTAGTCCTAGGGATTGGTTTAAATATGCTCAAACTTTCATTCTTGGAACTAGTAAATGCCCGGTAGTATGAGTTCCCTGTCTAACTAAGCAAGCTCTTTTACTTTGCCCGAAGAGAAAGCATATAAAAGTAGTTGGTAAGGAGGGGGTATGAAATGCCAATGAAAAGGGATATAGCAGGGGGGATGTATTATCAGTTAAAAGTGTCATAGGAAACTCTTGTTAGTATAAGGAATGGGCTGGGATCTGAAGCCGCTCCCCCACCAGACACGAACATCTCAAATCCAGAAGCAAATACACAAGTACCAAAGGTGGAAACAAGCAGTCTGAACGACTATTCAGTTAACCTACGTGCTGCGAGAATCAGAAAACAAAGCTCAATCCAAGCAAGGGACGAAGTGATAGAGTGTCGGCTCTACATAAAAATATAAAAATGGAAGAGAACTTGGAGAAAACATTCCATAACTATGCAGCGAGCCTCTATCCACGAACCTGGGAAATCTGGGAGCCATTGACCCCAGAGTGGATCCATCAACAAGGCGCCAACAATTTGACAGCCTCAAGCAAGGCCTAAGCTCCTCACTCCCGAAGATACAGATGTGGAAGGTGCGGGTTTTACCCTTTCCTAAAATGGATTTAATTTAGGTAAACTCCTAGGCCAAGACAAACCCTGCATCCTTATCCTTACTTAGTCGAGGTCTGCTTGGAGTCCCGGTTGAGAGGCCGATCAAGGAGCTTTCTTTCGATCTTGATGTGAAACCGCTCCGTGGGCTTCTCTTGCCTTACAGCTTCAATCCCTTTCTCATGAAAGTAGCTCGATTCCATTTGATTTGGTTGGGCATATCCAAGTTCTAGGAGAGTTGGATCATATTCACCTGACTTCATCGGTCTTTATAGATTCTTTCCGAAAGCCCTAGTTCAGCCAGCTAGGACCTTTATTTTTATTTAGCCTTCAAGTCAACTATGCCCCTTACCTTAGACCTTAGTCCCGAGCGAGAGTCTTTCAATCTCCGCCGGGGCCAAGAGAATTGAGGGATCATGTCACATCTCCGATGACCCTTGTTTAGTTATCCCTCCTTCAAAAGCCTATGAACTTCTGTCAATGGACGGTCAACTCACCTTACGCGACGATAGGGTCGACGCGGGCATTGAGAATGTAGAGTAGAAGGGGCTTCCTCAGCTACCGGGGAACGCTGCTTAGAATGCAGTACCTCACACTTGCGTCCACCCCTAGCCGTATCACATTAATCTAGAGCCACGGGAGATCGTCCTGCCTAGCTCTCCTTCAGGAGTTGCCGCACATCGAGACTGGATCGCATCACGCCCGTCTTTCGCTATCAACAGCCGGCTCCTGGCGGTCAAAACCTCTTGTTCCTGTAGAGAACAAAGGCCCGCTTTCACAAGGTTCAACCCCCTTTACTGGAATGAAGTACTTGGGATTAGCAGCGCTGCTTCCTATTGTATTCTTTATTGTATTATTACAATGTCCCCAGTCAGGAAGTCTAAGTAGCTGGGAAGGGTTAGCGACTGAAAGAAAATTTTTAGTTCTTTTTCTTGGGAAACCCGTCCCTAATGAAAGAAGATTTATAGCTTCGCTTGCCTAAGATTTATACCACCCCGTGTCTGAAAGACAGGTTCTTTTCTGTACCAGCTCACTATGATTCATTCGTACACGAGCTCTTTCATCAACACAACAGTAGGACACTCCGGGCTAAAAACTGACAACGACTACCAAGGATCTATGATCATTCCAAATACAGTACTTGACATATTCCTAGAACCAAAAAGTAATATTCATTGTTCATTGGATTTTTACTTCTCACGTGCAAGCAGAGCGTTAGCAATCCTCTTCATAGAAAAGTCTAAGCCTTGCCAAAAGGCATGGCAGTGGTTGTAAGTTGTCTAACCAATGGGCTGATGAAAGCTCAAAAGCGAACTAGAAAACTAGCGAACGAACTAATGCAAAAAAGCGAACAAACACCTTTTTCAGGATGATGGGATACCGGGGAATGCCTTCCTCTCCTAAACTGGATGATGGAATAAGAAATCTATCTATGCAGGAAGGCAGGTAAAGCCCCTTCTATTTAGACTGATCAGAGGTTAGAGCAGCCTACTTTCCTAGAGGAAATGCCTTTTCTTTTATAGTCAAGAGCTGAGCGAGAGGAAGGCCTTGCTTTTTTATTGGACTTGGTCTTTCTTTTTTCAGCAAATGATATGTCCGATATGGATGTAGGGAGAAGTGAAACTAAAAAAGCTTAGTTAATGATGATTCTAGCTTCAGCAATGAGCGGGACAACCAACCCGGGGGTTCGGGAATAAGACCAAGAGGGTAACTTGTCAAAGACATACGCTCAACTCAACCAGAAAGAGAAAGCTACTGCGTTCTTCGGCAGATAAATAGGTAGAAGACATCCTCGTTGATATTAGTGCTCGAAGCTGGGGCACTCCGAGGCCATTCCACGTGGTAATCCCGTATATCCCTCCATTTAGGTACATTACATTCACGAAACTCCTATAACAACATAGATCTCTCAAAAGAAAAACTACAGGCATTATTGCCCTTACGCTCCTTCCTCTGGCAAGAACTCACAGCAGACAGCAGCAATCCATATATAGGAAGATAGCTTAACCTCTGGAAAGTCGCCTTATCTTTGCTTTGGGTCTCACCCATACTAGCTAGTGAAAACAAGAAGTCTAGAGATCATATTCAAATAATAGTCAACGAAGGAGACCAAGTGCTAAGCTACTCACCGAGCGGGAAGAGCTATTGGCTATCGTTCCGAGCAGTCGATCTATCCAATATATATACCAAAAGGCATCCGCGAATGACAACTAGCGCACAGAAAAGAAGAACGTGTCGATTTGACATTTCGTCTATCTCCTCGCCTAACATCAATCAATTCCGTCCCGAGCAGCAACACTTTACTATACATCATTTCATCGATCATACTCAAGTAGACGAGATCCAATTAGACCATGTTACCTTTCCTCCCTATCAGACGAGGAGTGAAGCGAGCTACACCCACTATACTACCGAACCCGAACCCCAGTGATACAATAGATGACTGATGATAACCGAAAACAAGAGAAAGGGGAGTGGAGGGCCAATCTGAGTAGTGAAAAGGTAGTGAAAGGGTAGGCGGAATCACCGTGATTTATGAGGGAAGTGGGGAATGTGCTGTATGAGGTGGGGAATAGGTTGCAGAAGGTAGACAAAGAGGGTCCGGGCAGGAAGAATCTCCTGGAAGAGTAGAGTGGAAGCACGAAATCGGCACAACATCTATTGTACAGACGCTATTGAAACTGCGAGGGACCGTCCGTTAGTCAATGTCGGCAAGTCCCGATACGTTTGAAGTCGGAAAGGCTAGTTTGGTCAAATCAAAATGGAAATAGCAAGCAAGACGCCCACTGGGAAGGTAGAGGTGTACTTTTAGCTTTTGTTTTCCTCCATTCTAGGAGGTTACACAACTAAAGAAGACTTTTCCGGACAGGATAGGCCATCGACACAGAAGAGGGAATTGGGGTCACAAATCAGCGTAGACTTAATGCAAGCAGTTTTTCAACACCGCACGACCAAGAGTTGGGGAAACCTCAGTACTTAGGATTTCATTCTCGGTAAGTTAGACTTGCCTCATCTACGGTAGTTTGGGACATATGTGCTGATTTAGCCGCCTACTCAGATTCACCTCCCGACATAAGGCTCCTCCTACGAACCTAGAGAAGTCGGGCAGTCATTACATCGCTCGATCGATCGTTCCATTCGCGAGGAATAATCAGTGGATAGGCATTTCGGAGCAAAAAAAGATTCTTTCGCTTAAGGACCAAATGCTGCTTCCAAGCTGGTTCATTGAGCAACCGAAGCCAGCGCGCCTATAGATTCCGCATTCCCCCTTCGCTGACCAAGGAGCAACAAGGCCGATCCGTGCACCACACATCAAATCAAACTTGGTGAGGTAGAGTCCAAACAAGAAAGGCAGCCCAAACGAAAACAAGAAGAACGAGCTGACGAAGCAAGACCGGCGCAGGTGCACAAGCGTATACCACGGGATGAATACTGACCGAGGACCTCCTTCGCCCTTGAGAAGGCCTTCCCAGCCCACAGAAAGCCTTCCTAGCCAAATAGGTCCAACGTAGCAAACTCTTTCACTAACATGTATCTCTACCTCAAATTCCCCGAATGCCCCTACTAGAAAGAAAAGCCTTTGCCCATTAACAAACTCTTCCCAGCCCTAACCTCAAGTTTTCGCCTCAATCAACTTAAGCTTCTTTCATTCAATCTTGAAAGACGAAATTGCATATATAGTGATGGAAATCTCGATTCCCTCCCTTTGAAGTATCCCGCTTGTCACTAATTGAAGACTAATCGACAGTTACCTTTTGTCTTCTCTTCCCCCACTCCTCTCGTTCTCACTCGAGTTCGTTCCAACCTGGAACTTCTCAGTAGATCTCCCTACTCCCCCACTCCCACTCCTCTCGTTCTCACTCGATCTCCCTTTGGTCGCCTTCTTCATTTCATTATTATATTATTATTGGAACAAGATCGCTTCGCAAAGCTAGGGATTTCATTGAGAGCTAGATGTTCCAGATCCCCTGGGCAAAGAGGTAGGATTTCTTTCTCTTCTGGTGACCCTTCCCGGCCTCTCTATTTCAAGCTCAGGAGAGAGAGTGAGCTCCCTCACGGTAAGCCCATTAGACTAAGAGATATAGCGTGCATTAGCGTTCGCCCATATTAGATGGTAGTTCCATGGTTCTAAAGATGCATGAGATGTTCGCCTTCTAAGGAAGGTGGTCTTAGATCCAAATAGAACTGGTTTGAATCCGTAGAAAGAACCCGAAACTCAATCAAAAAAAGAAAGAAGGAAAGCTTCAGGGGGAAGGATCCGTAGACAGCACTGTGGATGGAGTACCAGTAACTTCATTCTTTAATGAATGCAAGAACGGAACAATTGGCAGTGCTGAAAGCCCCTACCTATGCAAGAAGTAAGGGGGACGGGTAATCACATTCTCTGGTTTGCTACCTATGACTGCCTTGGCCACTCTGTTGACGCAGTACCCTTCACTGCACGACTAAGGTAACTCTGTCTTCTATGCTAATAGAAAGTCTGCGGTACAACTCGTGGGTTGGATATACAGATTGAAAACAAGGATTTCAGACAGCATGAAAGATTTCCTTCAGAAGACCGATCTTCAAACTGCCATGGGTGCGGTCACGGCCTCAAAGCCGGAGAAGAAGAATGAATCTAATAATTCGTCTGGTGAGAAGAGGAAGTCTGGTTGTCAATTACCACCCGATACCCGACTTTCTTCAAGCGGGCTGATGAGGCCTGCTATGACAAGGGATAGATAGGCACTATCTCTAAGAAGGTACTCCTATGGCGATATACATGCCCTCTGGATACGACCCAAGAATCAACCATTATCTATCTTCCTAGTACCTTTGTCTGAACACAGGTGACTCTCTTAGTTATAGTACTTGTTCAGTTAAGATGTACATAGTCTTAAGGATACGGTCATTACGCAGCAATATATCTTCTCCCCTTTTTTGAGGACTCGTGGAATGAGACAAGATCAAAAAGTAGCCGTGATGCCCCTGTTCGCTCTATTGAGCAAGTACATGAGATAAGGCGACATCCGGTCCTCTGCCCCAATAGCCAAAGAAAATCTGATCACATAGCCGGTAGTGATAGCCCTGCTGAGAATAGAAATTGGAACTCCTTACTGGAATGGAATCAGTGTTTTTTACTTTAATAATCCAACTGGTGTAATTAGAACACTTTACTTCACTTCGAGTTGCTCTGTCCCTCTGAATAGGCATTCGAGAGACCTGGAATGTCGCCCAAAGGCCTTGTTGACGCAGCGCCCGCTGCCGGTGAGCCAATCCCCTTTTTCGCTCCGGGATAGAGCAATTTGAAACCTGCCTCTGGAACAAAAGATTTTTATTGAAAGACATTTGGAAACTAACGCTTACACTTTGACTTCGTTCGACTTACAAACTCTAAGACCACCGAAATCCACTTGAAGACACTGATTCCGCGAGAGCCAGACTGAGATTGATGCTACGAAGACAGAGAGGGCTGCTATTCTGTTGGGGTTTAAGCCAAATGGATCAAAGGTCTCCTGTGGTTCAAATAGGAGTTTCGCTGTGTTATTGTTATTGAGAGGTTCCCCACACTGACAGGGGCTTGAGACATGATGGTTACTACAAATTTTGTTTACAAATGTATCTCTGACAACCTTCACTACTTGGCCTAGGTCCGGGGAGCAAAGAGCTGCCGGTTTCTCGAGTAGTTGTTCCGGTACAAAACCAAAGTGAGAATCCTATCAATAAGCAAGTGAGAAGAACAAATCATAGATCTATATAGGAATATACAATCGCGTCCGAAGAACGTTCGACCGAGTAACAAGTTTGATCCCCTAAGAATCCTAAATTCAGCATTAACAGCGCATACGCGACAAGTAACCTTTTAAACCACCCTAAACCCTTGCATATTGCATATAATGACCCTAGAACTTACCCTTAGGTTGTATGAACCATAATAAAATTTTCATACCATGTGTATCACGAAAATGTTTTTTACCTTGCATGATGTGCTTGAGATGGACCTAGGGTTAGGCCTAGTACCCGGATGTTAGTCTGTCATTTTCTTTTGGTGCTTATTGCCCATCATCCAGCTATGCTAGTCCTTTCTTTCAACCGAATCCTTCTCAGTTGAGCTTCTTTCTTACCTAGGAGACAGGGAATGACTTTTGCTAGCTCCCATTCTTTATCTAGGACCCCTACCTTAACCTGTTCTGAGATCTTTCTCCGAGACAAGGAAACCCGCCTCTCTTGCTTGACTGCCCGTCTATTTACTTAATATGAACCTCTGCTGTGTGAATCCTTGGACTTGCAATCATTGAGTTCAGATTCAGAGCTGACTGAATTGCTTAATTCATAAAAAAATTTCCGGGTAAGGGGGAACTTCTGCCAATTCCATGACTTGACTGACTGAAGACTGGAATGAACCATCCAATGAATCTTTCGGCCGGTCTAACTTGCTTTCTCCCGGGATTCTCTTATATAACCAACCAGGAAGGGGTAGCCCAGCTATTCGATTCGAGCTATAGAGAAAGGCCCAATTAGACCAAGGATCAGATAGGCAACTGAGTTTCAGTTTAAGAATGGGAAAAAATCTCACTAAAACGAGGTTCAGGGTGGAAGAGAGCGGTTTAGTGGCTTTGGGGAGTCCATTGCATCAAGAGTATAGAGATTGATTGGGCCCAAGGACCCTAAACCAGAAATATAGTGAAAAAAGAGGTATATAAGTTGCTCCTTTCTTCAGGCTTGGGGAAGGTGTCCGATCTACTAGCTCTCCTCCAACCAATCCGGAGACTACAAGACCTTCACCTCAATCTCCACCGGTTCCCACTGAAAGCAGAGCATAGATCATTTATCCCTCCTTCCAGTTTGCCATAAACCTTCTTGGCTAACTGTTGACATCATCTTCAATCTCAGATGTCAACTCTTCAAGGTGTGCTTTCCCCAAGTTTGTCAGGATCCTCTACATCTGTTCAGTCCTCCTCGACTGTACATTCAATGTCCAAAAGCTTGCTGGCCTCAGACAGGGTTAAGTCTCGAGGACCTCCCCCGGGCATTGAATCTCTGGCCTTAGCCTGCCTACCAGTCTTGATCTCTTGCAAGAACAAAGGGAAGCACTAAGAAACTATTTCAGCATGCCATTTGAAGAAATTCTTCACTCGGATGCTCTCACAGCGATGCTGAAAAGGTCATCTCTACTCTGGCTCAACACTCCCCTGACTTACGCGAAAGAATCATCCTCAGAAAACTAGCATCCCGGATGGTTGAGCTCAAGGAAAGCACCCTGAGAGCAAGAAGTTCGATCAATTCTGCCAGTCTACTGCTTCTGAAAAGACTTCTAACTGCGAGAGTGCCTTAGATCAGGAGCATGAACAGCTCAGCTCGGTTCTCAAAGATTGAAGAAGAAAGAGAGCAGCTAGCAGTTGAAATTCGGTACTTACAAGCCAAAGATGCAGAGTTCCTCAAACAACAGGATTCACTGGTAGCTGAATTTAAAAAGGCTAACGAAAGGATATCCAGAAAGCTTGCAGAACTGGAAGAACGAAGCCCCTCAACTTATCCGCTTATCGGAAAGAGCAGGGACCTACTACCTACAGGAAGAGACAGGACAGCAAACTTATTGGCACCTGATTGTCAGTCATATCTATTCTTTGCTCGTGAAGTCTACGAAGCGAGCCTTCACTGGGGAGATAGCGACCCACTACTACTACCTGTACTCAATCAAGAACCCCATCAAGCAATAACTCAAGAAATATGTCCTGTTCTCATATTCATACTACTACTGAAACCACTTACAAGAAAGACAGCTATAGCAACCCCCTTTAAGACAGGGAATCCTTAGAGCAAGTACCCTTTCTAGTATGAAGATGTTCGAAATCACTTTGATGGTATTCGGGAACCAATTGTCTCACCTTTAGGAATATGGTTATCCAAAAGGCAGATGATACAAGTTCCTTCTAGCTACGGCGCTCATAAGAAGAAGGGTCCTGAGGAAGAGAGCAGCTGCTAGGAGAGAGCTGGAGAAGCAGCAGCAAAGGCTGATGGAAATCAGTCTTGGAGACAAGAGCAAGTTCAGAAGGAAGGCAACTGAAGACGATAGAGAGTCTGTAGCGAGCGACAAAGTTGACCAGAAAGATGAAAGGTCTTCTTTCATGGTCGGTGAGATCCCAGTACCTTTTGTACTCTTCTTTCGTTAACGTTGCCTGCAGTCTTTCAGGGGAGCCAAGATCCTGATGAGGATCCTCCGGAAGACCCTGAAGAGATGGTTGAGGGGAGAGTGGAAGAAGAGCCAGAAGAAGATCCCGAGGAGATGATTGAAGAAAGAGTAGAAGAGGAAGCAGAAGAGGACCCAGAGGAATACAGTGAAGAGATGAAAATCACAGTAAACCCGGAGGCTTTATCCCGAATAGATTAAAGGCTCTTCTTGCTCAACGAGCCCAGAAGGTACCGATGGAGGAAGTTGCTGGAGAGCCGGAGGTTACCTGCCAGGTGACCATACAGTCAAAGCCCGGTGAGCCGAAAAAGGTCGTGTTAGACAAAGCCTCCCCCCAGATGACCCAAGACATCAAGCCTCTGTACGTCAAAGCTCAGGAAGCCCGTATCACGGATATTGGTAGATAACGGATCTGCAGTCAATGTGTTGCCGCTGAAAATGATATGGAGTTTAGGAAAATCTTTAGAGGACCTGATGTCAACGGAGGTTTCAGTTGTGGCCTTTACTGGAGAGGCTACTAAAGTCGTTGGAGTCCTACCGCTGGAGATAACAAAGACTTCTCTGTCTGCATTTTTCGTCGTCAACACTTCAGCCCATTACCTGGCGCTGCTAGGGAGGGACTGGATACATGCAAACCAGTGTGTGCCGTCCACTTTACATCAGTTTTTGCTACTATGGAAAGGTGATGACGTGGAAATTGTGTGGGCAGACGACAAGCCCTTTCAGCTTTCAGACAGTAGAAGATACCGTGGATACGAGGTACTACGACCCGAATTGTGGGCCGATTATCTTCCTGGGGGGTTAATAAGTTCGGGAGCCCCAAGAGCTTCGAAATGGGTGGATCTGTCTGAAAGAGGAGGGCGGAAGAGCTGCTGAAGCCTCACGCCCTCGTGCCTTGTAACAGGCCGATTGGTGAGCCAATCATTGAAATTCTGGATGACTAGCCTCACTGAAGAGGAAAAGGCAGTGGCTGCAGCTGCCATAAAGAAAGCAAGAGTGCAGCACGCTCTAGATAGCCTGGTGACAGAAGAGCTCGCGGAGGTATTGGGAACTGAGATTATTTACGAAGAAGAAGCGCGAGATGAGACAGGAGAAAGAAAGCTCCACGAGTTAGAGAAGAGCTCCCACGAAAATGGAGGATGTAGCGCCAGAGGTTATTGATCCCTTAGAAGAAGTGAATCTCGCAACCCCTGAGGAGCCGAGAGTTACGTATGTAAGCTCTTCTCTTTCTTCTCATTGAAAAGAGCAGCTTGTGACTTTATTAAAAGAATTCAAAGATTGCTTCGCTTGGAATTATGATGAAATGCCTGGTCTGGACAGGGAACTGGTAGAACACAGGCTCCCAATTCAACCAGGGTGAAAGTCGTACCAACAGCCGGCGAGGAGAATGTCTAAAGAAGTGGAGCTCAAGGTAAAGGAGGAAAGAAAGAACTTGGCCTTTAATAAGTTCATTAGGCCTTGTAGGTATGCGTTATGGCTTTCTAATGTGGTCCCTGTAATGAAAAAGAACGGGAAACTAAGGCTTTGTGTTGACTTTAGAGATTGAAATGCTGCTACCCCGTCTATGTTATGCCTATCGCTGACATGCTTTTTGATGCAGGGGTGTGGTAACGAACTATTGTCATTCATGGATTGCTTCTCGGGCTATAATCAGATAATGATAGCCGAGGAGGATATCCATAAGACTGCCTTTAGATGCCCGGGCTCTATAGGGACCTTCGAGTGCTTGGTTATGCCCTTCGGTCTGAAGAATGCGGGAGCCACCTATCAGAGAGCCATGAATGCTATCTTCCACGATATGATTGGTAAACATTTTGAAGTTGATATTGATGACATTATGGTTAAGTCCAGGAAAGCAAAAGACCACATCGAAGACCATCGAATGAGTTTTCTAAGAATGAGGGAATGGAATCTCAAACTCAATCCACTAAAGTGTGCTTTTGGTGTGCAGGCAGGGGACTTCCTGGGGTTCCTGGTGCATCAAAGGGGGATCGAGCCAGAACGTAGGAGGCGAGAGCCATCCTGGAGGCTAAACCACCTCAGAATAAGAGGGAGCGAAAGCTCTCGACCGAACAAGCAAAAGACGGATTGAGTCAATCCTCTCGCTATCGCTCCTCCTCCTCCTGCTACCGTCGATCTAGTTGAGACTTGATGATGGAGAAGAAGAAAATGTGCAGTGCAAGAAGAGATGACCCCCTTTGCTAGCTCTAGAAACCGCTCTGTGGACGACCCATCCGTTGTCAAGCCTACTGATTCATCTGGCACAGACGTTAGCCCAGTCGCGGCCATTCCCTTGTCAGGGAGCCCTCTGCCACTTTCTCAGGTTTGCTCTACATCTCTTCTTAGATTTTATTGCTAATCAAATGATTGCCACTAACTCAATGCTATTCACATGCAGAAATCGCTTGCCCTTCGGCCCTCACTAGCTCTTCGCTTGGTTGTACAAAGAGCATGCCCGAGGGGGCTACTACGCTCACCGCGCACTTGAATCAATCACCACCTGAGCTTCGCTACCGCTTCGCCCAGCTCCTGCGCCTACCACGAACCTTGGCACGAGAAAGAAGTAGAGCTTTGCTAGTGAATCTGCTCTTTGAAAGCTTGAACGTGTCCCGTCCCTCTTTCTTTTTGAATATGCCACGCGATTCGAAATGATTAGATATTAGATGAAGGGCCTAGAAAATGCAAGGGGAACAGCCAGAACCAAATGCATATTTTTCCTCCCATCCCGTACCATACCATAGAGAAAGAGGAAGAACTTATACTGATTGATGGATATTGATTGATTGCTAACAGATGTTATGAAAGAATTCTTATAATATCCCCTTAGCTCTCACTTGAGAGTGAGGGGGTCTCAATTCTAACCTAATAAAGGAAAGGCATTCTCCGGGCTAGAACGAAGGAAGACGGAAAGAAAAGAACCTTGACTGACCTTGAACACAGAAATGAGCTAATCATCTTATTTATTCAATACTGGATCGTGAGCTACCGTTCTAAAAGAAGTTCATTCCAGGCCAGCCAGGCCAGATGTGAACTGAGTAAAAATTAAGGTCTAATGCTATCCGCGCTCCAGCCCTAGGCGACGAATCCATTAGTATTTCCTTTGCGAGAAGGTTGCTTTGCTTCCTATTTCTGGACTAGTTAGTTTAAGGGGGTCCAGTTTATGCGTATATAGTCGAGCGGTCGTGAGCTTTCACTTTCAGCAAAGCAGATAGCTAATCAAAAGCAACTAGTCGATCTGAGGAACTCAAAAGCAGCTAGTCAATCTGAGGAATCCAGCCAGCCAAGTCACAAGTGAGACCATTGAATTGCTGGAGTAGTTTTCTTCGCTGGGCTCAAGGTCTGCAGATGCTTTCGGGAAGAAGAGGCCGAGGTATAACTCTACGCTCTATATGATATGCGTAGACATCGACAATTAACATGGCCTTACCTTAAGAGATCGAAATCACTACTGATTTAGGTACATTCTTCTGGCAAGAAGTTAAATACGAACCCTCCTACCGGACACCCTTTAGGCTCGATTCGATGCCAAAGGAGGGCTGCCCTACTGTTCTGGTTGAACTAGGCTTTTGGCTGAACTACCACCTTCTTCCAGTAGTCTTAGCTTACTGTCTGCTTCCTGCCTGATCGGTGCTGACTGACTGTTCTTGCTTGTCTTGGGCCTGCACTTCTGGCTTACCGGCTTGCTAACTCCCTTCCCTGTAAGACCTCTACTTGAGACTATCCTAGGATGAGAGCTGGAAAAGATAGGATTTCCACGGCTAAGACGGAATTTCATTTCGAGATGCTTTGAATAGCCGTCTTTCGTACCTTTCCTGGGAACGGACATGAAAAAGGGAATGCATTTTTTTCATAATATGAATGTGCACCCTATTCTTCCTAAGACCCTCTTCCTGATACTAGGGACATTGGCTTCTTTCTTACATATAATATAACCAACGTTATTCTGCTAAAGCCAGGAGAGCGTCTAATGAAAGTGGAAAAATCGTCTGCTAAAGCGGATCTCGTCTTCTGTTTAAGCTGGACGTGTACCCTTAGACACCTCCGAAAAAGAAAAAGTATAATTCCTCATTATCAATTTCCCACGTGAAAGCTTTCAAGCAAGGTTCGCAAGACAGTCAGAATCAGAAAGAGAGGTATTCCTTAAAAGAGCCGTTATCCCACAGGGTTTATCCCGCTAAACAGCTCTTAGTCCGCATCGTGCATTCTAAGACCATGCCAGCAGAAGAGTAACTCACTCCTCCCTCCGCCAAGAGGTAAAGGTAAAGCAACCCCTGCTGCTCTCATTGCTGCGTCGAAAGGGGTAGGGAGGGTATCTAGGGCTAAGCCCAGCAAAATGCACATAATCGGATTCTTTTTCTGTATAGTAGGATAGGTCTATCAATGACTTAAAAACGACGCCCTTCGTCGCTAACTAGAGTGCCAAAACAAAACTCAGGCAATGATCTACTATTAAGGTGAGCTCGTCTGGTCCCTCCTTTGAGGAAAGGGCTGGCAAGCAGTTCATCAATATCTAGAATGAGTTCCCCGATCTCATTAAGATTCTAATAGAATTGAAGATGTGAGAAAGAGAGAGAGTTCTTAGATCCGCCTCAGAGTCATTCTTTTTTTACTCCTACTAATCTTTATTAAAGATTAGTGAAAGCGGAATCAAAACTGTGCTTCAATCCCTACTTCCACCGAATCCTCTTTTTGATGTGAATGCCGCTTAGAAGCATAGTCCTTACTTGCCCCAAGACAATTTACGAATTCGTAGCGTATTCTGTCTGTAACTAGTACCTCCTACTGACTGTACTGGCCTACTCAGTAGTGGACATTAGAGCTGGAACAGTAACAGGAAATTCAATAGCAAAGGATATTCACCCAGCAGCGGAAACTGCTTGAGCTGATACGCAAACAAGACCAGAAAGACCGGTTACACGTACACCAACAACGGCTACTCTTTCTTCTCTCTTTCACTCCTTCAAGGCCTCTTTCAAGCTAAGAAGACTCCTTTCAAGGTTATCCTTATTCTTATCTGCAGATCGGAGTCGTTCACTTCTCTATCGAAAGAGCGTATTCTTTTATTGCAGCTAATTACGAATCTCAATCAGTCTTGTCTGTACACCAATCCCAATGGCTAATTCGGCTCTTAAGCCCGGAGCCTGGAACTCAATCAAAAAGAAATTATCTTTTGCCGGAAACTTCTAATCTACCTACGCAGCTCCCTTTCGAGGCGAAGTAAGAGCTTATTGATCACGGGCCCAATCGCCAAGGAAAGTTGAATCCCCCAGGTACGAAACCAAGGGTAATTTTTTAACAGTAGATAGAGTACTCTTCTCTTGACTCGACAAGCGAAACATCAAATGAAACATTCTAGGTCAGGCAGACTGGCCCCGGAAAGAAGGCCTTCCCATTCCAAGCAAACAACCCCCTTATACGAGAAATTTCTTGCCCACTTGCTCTAATCCGTCAGCAGATGAACCCGGTTGGTACACCTTCCAAAACTAACGCGGAGACTTCTCAATAAACCGAAAAAGACACACAAAAGGGGTTGGATACTGGATCGGAAAAAGAACCCTAAAGATGCACCTGACACTCAGACAGGGTTAGACTAGAATGACATGTTTTGGGCTGCGAATCGTCCCCTACAATAATCGACTTAACACGTGAAAGAACGCAGGTTTTCCACATTTTATAGTGCTTGCGTCCGGACTACGCTTCACAAGACAAGTCTGATTCACATTCATTAAAGACAACGACAACATACTCGTCTTTCGAAGAAGGTGATGTTACCGAAAACTATCAAACGATTGATCGACTCTCATCGATTGAAAACTTTTTTGATGGCAGCTGGTGTCAAATACAAGACTGTTTGATGACGTCTTTCTTCAGTTCAGTTACATTGCACGCTAGGAAGCAAAGCTACCATTACTGTGTGGTTTTAGGCGCCTCTCTCTTTGCTTTTTTCGAGTGTCTATCGCTCTGTAACTTCTCTGTCAAGTTCTACTCTTTTGGCTAATGCCTGGGGCTTTGATTCCTATCTTTCTATGAGTTTAATCGGTAATTGAATTGCTTCCATTAGCGTATATAAAGAAGGAAAGGCTGACTTTGTGGAGTTCAGGGGCACAGTCGCTTGATCCTCGAATGTAGCTATTTCTTCTGCCGATCCTTCTAGTGCCGGCCTCTTCTTCGCCTAGCGGCTAAACTCTGAGAAAGCGGCTAGTCGATGAGATTAGGCAGTCAGAGTGGGATCTCTTTTCGCTCATCCAGACAGATCGATCGTCTATAAGATAGCGGCTCGTCTATCTTCGACATTCATATAGGTAGCTACGTCACTTCTTGCCGATGCGATACTCACCCTTTCCATTGAGTGGCATTTCGCTCCTCTAGCGCATCCTGACTCGGACTTAATTGTAGGAAGGTCATCCGTTCCAGAGCCTATTCGATGTCCTCTTCTGAAAAAACCTCCTCTTCCTCGTACAAAACAATGCCTTGAGGAATCCGTGCATCGAGACTAACATATGAGACTAGTGAAATAAGTTACTTGCCCTGGCTTCCTACCTCCACAGAAGACTTGCTAACATCGGATTTGCGGCATCAATGCACCTACTCCTCTCTGCATCAACAGGAAACTCCGATTCGATAGCATCTAGAGCAGCGAAAAAGGCGAAAACATTCAATAGAATGCCTTCTTGAACAATCGATTCTGTAACAACCTCAAAGGCGAATCCTATATAAAGAAACCTCAAACTCCCTTTCTGGGCTACTTGACTACGCTATTATTGTGAAAACATCAGGCACATTAAGCAGTTTTTTCTCTAGCCTTGAGGCGGTGAAAGTACTGGAATGGGAGTTCTGGGTAGGAAATCATGCTATCTAATCTGAAAATCACAATCTACACTCTACCTTTAAATCACATAAAGTACACCAACATCATAATAATGAGACGTACAGCCCAGAAGCTTTTAGCCAGATTCCCAATTCGGTGTGCTAAGCATGGTGCCATGAACAAGAATTGGGATAAGGCTAATAGATTACCGGATAGCTAGGCCGGTAAATCACATAGGGGATCCCCCTAATCTCAAATTAGGGCAGTACTCCTGGGTCGTCTTGTGCTACTTGGGACGCGGTCAAGGGGTGGTAACTGATTGCCAGTTGACGAACAGAGGACGCCGGCCATGGAACACACACTAAATCGGCAGCCAAAAGGCAGAGTAACCCTACGAGAGGAGGTAAGGTTCTTAATCCGAGCTAGGATGTAATAAATAGGGCGGAATCAAGAGCGTTGCGCTCAGGGCGGACAGCGTCGGGATTAAGGAAGGTCTTATCCAAAGGTAGGACGGAGAAGCCCAGTGATACTGCGAGTCAGTAGGGAACAGGCCAGTGTCAGGGGAGACATGCTCGTTGAGAGGTTTAGGGATTGACTACCCATTCGGAGCTCACGAGGTCATATCCGGGTCAGTACCTGATTAAAGGCACTCAAGGGGTTAAGATTAAGAGCAAATATCCTTTTTTTTGGAAATGAGAAACTACAGCCCTTGCTCCAAGATCTCAGTTTGCTTTCGCCAGATACCTCTTTATCTTATCTTAACGAAAAAGGCTTTTTTGTCGGGTCAGGTCCCCACCCGAAAACTACTCATACCTATCCCCCTTGTTGATGAATCTTTTGTATCGAACGAAAGCCTCATATCCCCTAGCGGAAGCCTTATCCCATGGAGTCGGCTCTTCCATAAAGAGCAAAGTAGACAGTACACGTAATGGTCCGCCAGGAGCAAAGAATAGCTCAGCTACCGGATAAACCTTGATGAGAATACCAACCCTTTCCTTTTGTCATTTACTGAAGCAGGAATAGAAGACCGTGAAAGCACTTGCTCGGTCCGGGTAAGCCCCTTTCCCCGATCGCTTCGATACGACAGCAAGGTAAGGGTTTTTCGCTCGATATGATTCACCCGGTACTTGGTAGTAGCATCAGTCTCTTCCCCTTCCCTCAGTGATGGAGATCCGCCTAGCCCTATCAGAAGAGGTTTTATAATCTTACTATATGTGAGCCCCACCTCTACCACTGGTTTAGAAGGCCCTTTTTCCCCGGATGTGAATTCGGAATTGAGAGTCTGGAACCACCGGTCTTTATCGAATCAATCTCGGTTCTACGATGAAAGCTTCAAGCTAGGAGCCCACCTTACCCTCTTTGACCTATAATGCTATAGCAGGTGAGATGGGCTTGCATTGGAATTGGAAAGACCATAACTGGACACATTTTTGACAACGATTCTATTCTATCAATATAAAATTGATAGCATTGTCATATCAGTGGGGTTGGGAAGGGAAGCATTTTTTCAGCTTACTGAGATAAGCCGAGGGTGGGAGTATCCCAGGTGAGAGTTGGCCTCATTTAGACAGCGGCATGTCGTGCTAAGAACTATGAAGGATTTGGCGTCTTGCTTCAAACAGATGAAGGCCCGATATCAATTAGAGAAAGAATTGCTCTTTCCGGTTCCTCCAGTTCGGTAAGGCCACATCTAATTTTAAGCATTGGGGTGGTTGACTACCCGTGTAAGGAGAGGTCCTCCATAGAATGAGATCGATTCGAGCTAAGATATACAGTTAGATTGGGCTGCACGGGCAATATGGGGATTCAATAAAGATAGGAGCTGATCTGGCTTGAAGCTTCGTCGAAAAGAAAACATAGGCAATGAGAATTGCTTCCTTTTCTCATCTGGTGGGTTCGATGGCGGGCTTGACCCGATTGAAGAGACGGTTGCAGTGTCGGGTGTATCATACATTGGTTGGACTTTCCGAGTTCGGGGGGTTCGAAGAAGATTAGTTCAATAGCCAAAGCGGACCAGAGAAGGTTAGTTTAGTGACCCGCGGAGATAGATCAAAGAAAAGCTGACCGAGGCAGGAAACAAAAGAAGAAAAGGGAAAGACCAGGTTTTGGATACCAAAGGCAGCATAGTAGGCATTTTAGATCGGATTACGCTTCTTTATTAGACGAGGAAGTCGATTCACAACATGCAAGAAAAGGGCTCAAGACCCAATGAAAGAAATTGTTGGTTCAGCCTTTTTCACGATTCCTTGCCCCGCTTCCAGGGTATCTACTCTTCTATTCTTTCCAATTGTATTTATCGTACATAAAGGAAGGCTTGAATCGAAAGTAGCTTACTTAAGCTTCTAAGAGATCATTATTGAATGATAGGAAAAAGGAAGGAATTGGAAGCAGAGACAGCCTGGAAAGCCAAGACTTTGACAATGCCGCATTCCCACCAATGATAAATTTTTTTATAAAAAAACCTCTATGCTTAACACATGAAATTCGGAGAATGTTGAGGTATGAAGTGACTCGACCAACGGGAGAGGATTGTAGCTCGACCAACGGGAGAGGATTGTAGCTCGACCAACGGGAGAGGATTGTAGCTCGACCAACGGGAGAGGAAGGAGAGATGCATCGAATGCCTTACTTTTCGCCTTATCTGCTCTTGGTAGGGAGGGTTGTGCACTCATAGGTTGTTCCGACTTTCTTGCTTGCTTACATAATCCTGAAGCATTAACTGAGCATAATCTAGGAGCCGGTTCTTTACACCGCTTATCAGATGATGACCTACCCAACTCCCCATATAAGGTAAGCTATAGCCCTGAACTGAACTCTTATTTATCCTGTCAACTGATATAGCTCAGTCGACTAGTCTCAGCTATGTCCGGTAGAAGCTAATGCAATTGCTTTTTTTGCTTGCTTGAACGGGGATTGCCTTACCCAACGGTAAGAAAGGTAAAGGTGCCAAGAAAGTAACCTGCTCAATAGAATCCTGCCTAGCATTGGCTGCCCGATCATGACGTAGTCAAAGATAGAAGAGTGAGAAAAGCTTATTTGCCCAATTCAGGAAATGCCAAGCATTAGTGCCAGTAGCCAGTAGCTCGACCGATCCAATAGGTAGCTCCACTGAAAGGAGAATTTAGAAGTTGTACCAGGATTGGTTCCAGAGTAAATCAGTCTATTTATACCAGTTTCTCACTTCCGGGGCATCTCCGGAGATCAGATAAGGTCTACGCCTTCTTCCTTTAACTCTTAACTAGAGATCGGATCTAGGTCTCAAGTCCTTTGAGCAAGGAGGGTTGGTATGGAAGAAAATTCTATCCTTAAGAGGCAAAGGTGACTCTATGTCACTTGGCTCTGCAAGGAGAAGAAGGAATGCCTCTCGCTACTCTTTATCTTAGTGGGTAAGAAATTCCATTACTGAACCGGAAAAGCTAACCTCTCTACTCCTACTATGGGTCAGGAACTACTCTATCAATTCCTTTGCGGCAAAGAAAAGAGTTGCTTTCATTACAGAAAGAAGACTGAAAACCCTTCTTACGAATAAGCAACTAGCCAGCTAATCCCTCTAATCCATAAACTAATGAGTAAGGAAGGAGATAGAAAGGGCTTTAGCAACGAAAGCGCTTTGAAGAAACAAACATTCTTATCTAGGCCTGACCCCTATCCTCTAGTTATGGTTGTGGGAAAGACTCTTTTCAATTGGCATTCCCGATCCCTATTGAAAAAGAAAACCAGTAAGCTTTGCAGTTAGAACCCAGTAGGTAGCTAGAGCGGGGCAAGCTTTCTTCAACCAACAAGCAAGAAAGATGATAAAAGGAACTAATTGACTGATTGAATGGTGGAATGGACATCCCCTGTCTTCTTGATCCAAGTCTGTTGCCATAAGAATAACTACTTCCTCAGTGGCATAAGCAGAAGTAGAAGCATTAGCGTACCCAACGTACAAGACAGATGCCGAGGCAAGAAGCCCCGCAAACGCAATTCAAGAGGGAAGTGCGCCTTCCACCTTAGATACTAGATTTTCAGATCTTGATGTTACGGCCAGTGCCACGGGAGTTGAGTTGATAAAGGCAATGAAGCAGAAAGGGACATCTTGACCGAAACGTGTCCTAGTGAGCAATGAAAGAATATGAGCTCAAACCCGCACTAGAACGACAAGGAGAAGTCGGAGCTCCCTAAACCCAAACTCGGTAGGTAGAAGATGAGCTGGTAGACTAAAAATCTTACCCGACATCCGCTATTTTCAGATTTTTCTGTTAAGCTGTTGAGGCCGGTTTGGATGAGCGTGGGCAAGTTCGGGATTCGCTATCGCTTTCGACTTGGAGCGGCTCACCCCCCTTGTCACTTAAAGGGCGAAGTCGCTGAAGCGAGTCTAAAGGCCAAAGAGTGATCTTTGAACGCTACTACGCATCCTTACTAATAGTATAGTGTAAGGTAGGTTTGGGTATAGCAGGACTTGAACCTGCGACCATTAGGTTAAAAGCCCAATGCTCTACCAACTGAGCTATACACCCAAAAAAAGATGTAGTAGTAAATAAGGATTGGTGCGGAAAAGAAAAGAGGGCGGCCCCTCTTCTTCTCATCATATTAAAGAGGCTTGGGCTCTAAAGCCGGCCTTACTCAACAAGCACCTTTATTAGTAAGGTTGCTTCTTTCCACTCATTGAAGATTCTATCTAAAAAAGAAGGTCAACGGGGGATAAAAAAGTTGCTCTCACTGACACCATCTACGAGAAGGTGAGGTCTCTTTCTTTCCAGCCGGTTCGCCTTCAAGCCTTAAAGACGGATAAGGGGAGGAGCAGTTATCTATGTAATTACGGTCTTTGTTGGCCGTTGTTCCGGTCGAGCACTCTCTTTTCTTTGTCCAATTCCGTTTTACCAAACAAGACTTACTTCTGACCAACCCGCGAAGGGTTGTGAGGTTGGACCAGGTACGAAGAATGAATCTATATCTGTGTACGGAAGTTGCCGGCCGGCGGCCGCTCAACTGTTCGAGCGCAATGCAATGGTGGTTGGTTCCGATTCGACAAGGGTAGAATGCCTGGTCGAAGGTCCAGTAGGTATCAGGCGTGTTCGTTTTGGCTCCCGATCGAGAACGAAAAATAGTCGATGCTGGGCCAATCGATGGAGTGCCATGGAAGATGCCTTAGAACGAACAACACACCAGCGATCATATGGGACTACTTTCCTTCCCTTTCAGGTAATAGGTCTAATCCCGTTCTTTCCCGTACGTTGACCTTGACTTGACGGATTCATCCAATTGAACCCACACTCAAAGGAGGACCACAAGCTTGGGGCTCGACGAAACAGAAAGTATCAGCATTAAGAAACTTCTTGGGGTTAGCAGTGAAAGAAAGAGCCCGGCATTCATTTCTTCATTCATATGAATAGCTGAGTCTACTAAAAGAGGGACCAGCCTCATCGTGGTGATTATAGGACATCTCTGATCGTTCACCTCTAATGTGACACGTTCCCTCTCAGTTATATGATCAACGGCATCAGTCGGCTAGAGAGCGGGGCTATTCTTCTTCCGGGGAGGCTAAGTCGTCCCCTCTACTGATCGAACCCTCAGTTCGGAGGTCTTCGTCAACATGTTACGAGGCTCCAGTCTTCGGCGGGTCACCATTACTTGACTTAGAAAGACAAACATCTGGGCAAGGGA
>CANTUT010001336.1:32500-60574 GCA_947687605.1 Reutealis trisperma
TCGGTCTCATAGCCTGTACTTTAGATGGGGACAGAGCCAAACCCAAAACTTCCCAGCTCTCGAGGCATAGTAATCCGTTCCCTGCCAGCCTCTGTTTGAACGGCCCTCTAATGTTGCATGAGGAGTGCAAGGGTCTCAAGAAACGACATTAGAGACAGCAGTCTTATTTAAAGCCTTCTCCGTAGCAAGATCCGCTCCCAGCCGCCCGTTAAGAGATGGGTGCGGATTGCGTCGTAACACCGGAACATTAGACCATATTTTTTAAACTTAGATAATGGGTCTTTACGGTCCGGTCCGGACGAAAACATACTGCCGGAGGATCTAAGAAAGTTGATAAGGGGACAGAATAGTCCACCGACATCTCAGAATACCACTTCACGTACTCACAACAAGAAAGTGCCCAATGCTTTGCTTTAATTGCAACTTCTTGGTGAGGAATAAAAACCTCGTCGAGCAACTGAAAAAAGGTAGTGCATAGAAGAGAAGGAAGGCGGGCATCTTAAACTTCAAAGACCAGTCTCGCATCAATATCAACCAGGGGCTTGTCCGAAAAAGCGAAAGGTAGCACTAGTCGTCAGCTAATACGGGGAATCAATGCACTTATCGGCTAGCCAGCTTGCTAGTGAGAACATTTCATTTCCTTGGTAAATATATCCGCAATTTGCTTGTCACTTCAACTAAACGGGGTTACTATCTCTCCGCAAGTAACCTTTTATAGTAAAAAATGACAATCTACCTCTGGTACGCTCGTGAAACATAGGATTTGCGGCAATCAATATTCATTGCACTTTCATTGTCACAGTGCATGATCAGTGGATCTCCCTGATAAACATCCATCTTCTTGAGTAGAAGCTTGAGCCACGTAAGCTCACATCCAGGCTCCCCTACTTGTTCATTCGCTCGAAACTCTCTCTCTCTGCACTAGACCTTGACACAACTGATTGCTTTTTGCTTCTCCACGAGACTAAGTTCTCTCCAATGAAAACACAGAACCCAGTTGTTTATTTTCTATCATCATTGGACCCTGCATGTGTATATGTCTATACAGAAAAACAGCTTTTGGAAGATCAAACTATACCTTTCCCTAGAAAGGATTTGATGTAGCTCCGCATTTTCTATACACTGCATCAAGATGTGGCTTTTTAGGTTCGTGCATGAACCTACTGAAAATCCCCACGGCATAAAGTCCGGACGAGTGATCGTGCGATAAAGCAATCCCCCTACTAAACGTCTGTACATAGTCACTTGATCAATTCACCTTTGTCTTTGCATAGCTGATGATTCTGTTCTATTGGAAAGTCACATAGTTTGCTTTCCAACATGCCAGTGCTTTTTTTCATGTCAATTGCATATTTCCTTTTGTTTAAGACTATTCCTTTCCTTGATCTAGCCACTTCTATTCCCAGAAAATACTTAAGGTTACCAAGATCCTAAATTTCAAACTTTTTCTTCAGATGTTTAAGTAGAGCTGTGATCTCCAGTGACTATGATGTTATCCACATACACAAGTAAGTAAAAGAACCAATCAATCCTCTTTCCGTTTTTTTGATAAAGAGCGCACTTTCAGCCTTGGATCTTACGAAACCCACCTGTCTGTATTGCCTCTGAAAGCTTTGCGAACCAAGCTCTTGGGGCTTGCTTTAACACTACAATTGCTTGATGGAGACGGCAAACATTAGGTTTTGCGAGTACTTTCATTTCACTACCTGGTGGTAGAGACATATACACTTTTTCTTGCAAGTCACCGTAGAGAAAAGGAATTTTTTACAAAAAGTTGATACAGGAGCCACTCCTTTATTGCTGCAATAGAAAGGACACATCTGATAGATCTTATGTTTGCTACGGGCGCAAACGTCTCATCATAGTCTATACAAAGACTGACAAAAGGCTCATCAAGAGTGTACGCCATCCGCTCGCCCTCAGAAACTTCATAAGATTGTTACACTCATTGACATTCTCTTTGGGTCTAATGCTAGTTGTTTTCCCAACCGGTATTCCTCGGTTGCGATTTCTACACCAGCCCCTACATTTACTACCGGAAATGGACCTACTCAAGTTCCTGCGCCAGGATCTTCAATACCTTAACCTACGACTACAACAGCGGGTTCTGTATTCGATCGTACCTTATTAAAAGATCATGCGGGGCGCTGAGAGATCCGTTCAATAACGGTCTCTTCTAGACTCTCCCCAACCTTTTCCCCAGAAAGATAGTTTGAAATATAGACTTTTCGGAAACGTATTTTATCAATCTTTTTCCGGAAAACAAAGACAATAACGACAACCAAAACAATACGCTTCGATCGCCGTATTTCGATGAAGAAGCTCGGACCGTTTCAAAACGCACGATGGCGGAACGGATCGAGCAGTTCTAGCTTCTGCCTACTCTCTTGATTCTGTTTCTGCGTCAATGTCATTCCAGTCCAGTCGACTCTAATCATGAATGTCGTAGATAATGTCCCTGTCCTGAGGGTGTCGTAGATTAAGTATCCAGATTCTGATTACGAAGATTATTACGAGGAGAATAATCTTCTTTTTACGAAGAAGAAGTGCTACGATGGGACTTAAGAAGAAGTAGTGCAGGGTAGTTCACAGATTTTCTTCTCCATTTGATTGAATGGCATCAGTGTCTGGTGGTTTCCACGTCGTCCTACTAATACCCGAACCCTTAGACAGGAGCTTCACTCCAAGACTCAGGAGCTGAAAAAGTGCCCATTGAAATTGCTTTATAGAAGAATGCGCTTTTTCCCCCTTCTGTCCTCGGAGAGTAGCTTCTAAGTCCGGAACCCCCTTATCCCACGAAAGTCGCTACTCTAATTCCGGATCCGACATAGTATTTCTTATCTGTGAGTACAATTCCCTAATATATAACTCTGACTCTTGTTCCCCAGGATCAGTAATGCTTACTGTCCTTACCAAGACCTACTCTCTAATCAGTCGAGCTGAAAGACCTTCTCTTTATCTTTAACCGGTAATGCCAAGTCGTTCGTCTGGAGCTATAGCTCTTTATTCTTCCCCATGCAAGTCTCTAATAGGAGAAGTGGATGAATCCTTCTTTATGGAGGCTGTATAAAATCTTTCCAAAACTCTATTCCTTTCCTGCAGTTTCCGATATAGTTTGATGATAGAGCTAGAAGAAGTAAGTTCAAACAATCCATACTATTAGTAAACCTGTGATAAAGCCTGACTATTTGAAACTCCTTTTTAGGCGAGCTCTCTTAATCGAGTGAGAGTTCTTTTTCGCTGGATGTTTTGATACCCCTGGGAATGGGATTCTACTTCTTGCTTTCACGTGTTTCTGCTCTTGTTACCGCTGCTATTTCAGCTGTTGGATGAAGATCAGTAGGTTAGGAGTTTACATCAATCAGGTTAAATTCGTTTTGATAACAAACATAGATCCTTTAAGAAGAATAGGCAGTGATGCCAGTTCGATGGGGAGAAAGCCTACCGACCGACGGGTAGTTATGCTTCTCAATCGGAGAATTGCATTTGCTGAACACCTGATCAAAAGGTGCTGTAAGTTTCACTCCTGTATCTTCGTTTTCCTCCATAAAAGCTTAGGACGTTTTCTCTTTATCAAACCTAGGCCCCGTCAACCGGACGTTCATCCAATGCTGACTTTGATGAGATCAGGTCAATGAAAGTCGATTGAACCTCGCCGGTCAAGTGTCTGTTGCTTCAGCTTGATTCCGTTCAAGACGATGAGCGATCAGGGGACAACTCTTTCTCCTATTCTGACTGACTCTTCCCTACCAGGAAGCCTTTGAGCTTAGCTGGACGGCATGAAATAACCTTACTCCACATAGGGGTACCCATTTTCCATGGTCCAAAGGCTCGAGAGACCTCACTCCGAGATACCAATCACAGGGAATGAGACAACGAAAGGAAAGCTACTACCTCTTACTACCAGTTGGTGAATCAATATCTGGATACCCGACCCTTGACTCAGTTCAAGGAGAACGCACCTACTTCTAAGTCCGCTTTAACAAATCCACGATCTCACTCTTGGATTAACTTTTACCCTCACCACAAGGACCGAGATCTCACGTTTTGACTATAGAAGAAGGGGATCTGATGATATGGATTGACAACACTGTCAAATCTTATAGGACTCCTTCATCCTTAGGGCATCCCGGACCTACTCACTCTAACATTCCACATTCAGCGAGAACGAATTGACATTGACCAAGAACGAGAAAGACGATTTCACACTATTCTACTCTACACAAGACAAGTAGATGGCAGCAGGTCTCCTTGGTGATAGATCGGATTGACACTTTCCACTAAGATGAGAAGAGGAGAGCTTTTGTTCGATACGAAAGACCTCAGTTCCCCCACGAGATAGATGGAGCGAGGCTTTTGCCATTCATTGAGACCAAGAGAAGAGCACCCTTCCACTCCTCACAACAAAGCGAGGAATCTACTCTATATACAAGAATAGATAGCCTGCCTGTTGGAACACTCTTTCGAGAGAGAAAATCTTAGCAGCTGCTGACGAGGAGAGTCTCCCGGTCATTGAGATAGAAAGAAAGCACCTACTCCACCTTATGCCCCAATAAAAGAACCGAACACTTCATACTTTCAATCGATCAACCACTGAGCCTGGAATAGGAATGGAGATCCTATTTGCCCTCTCTTTATGCTTTGCGCAGATCAGAGCGAAGTTCTTCTCTTAAGATCATTGGGTCTTTCATTCGAAGAGTTCACGCAAGGATTTGAACAAAGATCTTCTACTAATTGTTTTCGTAGGAATACGAAGAGACCTTGGAGGCAGGGAAAGAAGAATGCCCAACACAGGTATGCCCACTAAAGCTCAACTAGCTGCTATTGAAAGGTGAAAGAGGTGGAGCTTTATCCGCATCCACAGGTTAGCTTGAGAGTGAACTTTGCATTCTTGACCAGTCGTGAGATTAGGCGTTTAGAGATCGACACTGAGTTAGTAAAGTGGAATCGCTAAAGTGCTGCTTTTCCATAGGATTGGAATACCCCTTGAATTTAGTTCTCCTTTTGAAAAGAGAAGCCCTTATAGTTATAGTAGTGCCCTGCTGTTCCTTCCCGGCCTCCCAAAGCCCTTAGCTGAGAAGTTGCTTAAATGAAGGTATCACACGTGGATATCTAAAAGAATGCGATAGAACACCTTTTCTGACATCAGGAGATGAAAGCTTCGAGCCAATCGGTCGGGGGCAGCCTTCTAGCATCGAGAAGTGAATCTAAGCATTCCTTTATGTAGGAACGTCGATCTCTAAATCTTCCATCTCTAGCGTGGATAGATAAACCCGAAGCTAGTCTTTTTCGTTGTGATGGATTGGATTCTGCAAGAAAAGCTCTTATTGTCCACTCCGCTACTAAATTTGGAGAAAGCTACTAGGTCTCCCGAAGGGGCAGGACATAAACTCATTTTTCCCATTGCAGGCGACAACTAGTCGAGAAAGAAAGCCTAAGCGAGACAAGAAGGAATTAAGGATCAATTCCCTTAGTAGCATCTTTCTTTCGAACATTCGGACATTGTGGGCACTCCTCCTTATCTTATACTTATCTTATACTTATAAGAACTGGGAAACAAAGACTCACATTCCCGGATAACCAGACAGTCTCGGAAGATATCAACCATGGAGGGTATCCTGTAAGCCAGAAGGTGCTACTAAATGGTCTAACTCGAATCCCTTCCTTGAATGGGTAAATGGGACAGCTTTTATCTAATGCCTTTGTTCGGACCGGACTCTTGACTTGTCAACTTCAGCCAATTGAAGGTGCTAGACAAAAAAAAAACAAACTAAAACAAATAGGAATGGAATTTAGGGACAGATATAGTCTCGCTGAACAGCTAAAGTCAACAGTAGCGGTAGGTTCTCCAACTCGATAAAGAAGCTGTACCGAGAAAGATTCTCTCTTTAAATCTTAAAATTTAAAAGGATAGGCGGAAAGCCAGTCCTTATCCTGGAACCTTAGCCCGAGCATCTTGTTATCATATCTTTTCTTTGCTGGTCATACATCGATCATAGAAGCGCGATCTCCTTCATAGCATGGCATGTTCTGTTGTTCCTTGATCAGTCCAGCCAATTAGTCAGTCATTGCCATCCATAGTCATAGTAAGATGAATCCACTCTCCTCAATGAGGAAACTAGGAAAGTAGGCTTGTGCAAACACAGAAGAAAGGTGCTCACAAGAGGTTTCGTTCAGATAGAGACACGGCAACCTTATCTAAAAATATTAGAAAATGTCTGGGCAGATATCCAATGTCTTGAATATAGTCGTCTAACGAAGCCAATGACTAGTTCGCACGATGTGTAAGAATTTGTCTACGACGATCGAGAAAGTAAGAATAGCCCAACCTGCGCTTTCACTCGACCGGGGATCCACCCATAGTCTCCCTTTTCTCTTGATTGCCATAAGCTCCGTTATGGTTCTTTCTATATCCCTTACCTTAGTATCAAGGCTTTCCTCTATTTTGCTTTCTAATTCACTCTTTTCTTTCAATGGCATCGCTTCTTCCTATTCCTTCCGAACTTTCCCTTGCTTACCTTGCTACTTTCATATTCATAGCAGAAACCTTAAGTACTTTACTCGACTCGATTCCTACCTTGGGTCACGAGCGATGTCAAGTGTTTTTTCCCTAGTAAAGGGATGAATACTAAGTGAAGGAGATCGAGGGCGTGGGGTTCCTTTCTCCCGCCTCAAGCGCATCAGGCTTTACTTAAAATCAATCCTATCAGTAAAAAAAGAAAAAAGAAGTAAGCCCCTAATCCTTGTATGGCTTGCCTCCCTCCTGCAGGTGTAGAAGCAGTCCCCTAGCCGTAGCTTTTAGTGGAAAAAGGTGCATTGGCTTTTCCTGGAGAATGTTTACCTCCTCTCCCGAAGCGATTCAGATTCATTCTTTCTGAGTCTTTCTCGGCCTAAGGAGCCATGGATTAGTATGCGGTGCTTTCGCTCTCTCTTCTCTTGTATTAGGATTAGGGTTGCAGTTGTCTTACTATTCTTAGTATTCGCCTTCGCTGCAGTCCTTCCAATCGTTCTATCATTCTCAGTCGTAGCAGTGGCCATTTCAATTGCCTGCCTTACACGCTTAACAAGAAGTCCTTCCAACTCACTGGTTGGCAGAGACCTTATTTGATCGTATGGACCTATTCCCATTTATGGGACAGTATCCCAAGCAGTAAGGCTCTGTAGAGCTAGTCTTCTACTACTCAGTAAAGGCTGCGGAGAAGAAAAAGAGGAAACCTCTAGTTGAGAAGTTAACTGCTTTCCTGACCTATTCCTGCATTCTTGAAGCTTGATAGAGCACAGGAGCGGAGTAGGTAACGAGTAGCTGTTCTTTCAAGCACTAGCCCTTCTTTCTAGCCGTTCAAGCAAGGCAGTAGGCGGCATAGTGATAGGTTTAAAGATGAATAAGCAGGTGGGGGACGACCAATGAGCCCTCCCTGATAAAGTTTCCAGAGGGAATCCCCGGAGTACATACCATTTTTTGGTGTTAAGCTGCCTGCCTTTAGCAATACAGCTTGTTTTCCGCACCTATGAGTCTGATTGCTTTATCAATCGCCTTATCTTATTTATTCTGTTGAACCTGACTGTCAGGCTAAATGTTTTCATTTTTGCACGTCGAAAGTAGAGCAGCTGAGCTTCCTTTGTATCAGACAAGGCAATTCCCCTTTCGGTGTTGATACTTTGAAAGAAAGAGTCCAAGATTGGTTAGCTGCTTTAGAACCTCAGCTTTGAGGAACTCCAGTCGTGTGATTTCCCCTATCTGGATCTCTTTTTGAAAGGTTACTTCAAGCGATGTTACCGCCTCTCCTTATTCGAGAAGAAATTGACAAATTCGAGGGATGCGCTCAATCGGAGATTGCCTTTCTCTGGTAATAGACCTAAAGTTTAGTAAGCCGGCAACCAGCAGGTAGGTAGATAGTGAAGTTCTGTTGAATCCTTTCCAATCCGTACCTGTAGCTAGGGGTGGTAGTCTTGTTAATAGTCCTCCCTCCCCTAGCTACAGGTAGGGGCTTTCATGGATAGAGGGATTGATCGAAAGGAAGTGAGTTCGACCTGGAGTGAAGCTTCGGCGGCTATTATATACGGATTTACGAGTTGACCTAAAGCCCGGCTCAATGGTCACATTGAGAAAGAAATTACGGGTGTCGAAGTCCATCCATGTGGTGGGATAGGTTTTGCTGCTATGTCCGGTAGGTCGCCTTCGTCCCGGAATCGGCACACTCCCAGCGTTCATCTCCTTCGGTGAGTGATCAGCCTTTCAATCAAATTCCCGCTTGAGAGGGTGGGAGGAATTAATACACTATCCCCCCTGCTAGACCCACTTTACCTAACCTTGCCTTGGCATCTTACCCCCAGGGGACTCAATAGGAAGGGTGAGATGCACTCAACTACGTCGACCCTCTCCCTTCTCTAGGCCTTACCTGAGACTCCAATGAACCCGAAGAGGAATGCAAAAGAATTCATTAATGTTTGGTTGCATGAGCCCCTGCCCCAACCGCTTAAATGCTCCAGGAAGGTGGCCCAACCTTTCCCACATCTGCCTGTCACCCGAACCCCCAGGGACATAAGAATCCATTGAGGGAGGAACAGATGACAAGGCGACGCAATGACATCAAACAACAGAAAGAAGGGTTGTAAGATTGATGAAAAAACCGCTTCCTCCCTTCTATCAAACAATAAAACCCTGGGCCCCGATTTCTCAACCTTTCTTTCTTTCACTTGCTTCTCTTCCTTCTGGCCAACCCCTCGTATCAGACTTGCTTCTCTTCTAGTGGAGGGTTAAAGCTAAAGCTTTCTTAGTTTTCATTGGCGGATAATCATGCCTGAGATGTCCCTCTCATCTAGGGATGCCTAATCATTTACTTACCTACCTGCCATTGAGAATTTTCTCTTGAAAGTGGGGTTTCTAAGAAAAGTAGTGGCTGGTACAGTTTCAAAAGTGGGCTAAATAGCTTAGTCATCGGGCGGGGAAGATGCAACAATAAAATTGGATTCTTCGATAAAACCGATCAGGATTTCCTTTCTATACTCAATTTATATATCTAGTATAGGTGACCAATGGGTAAACGACTAGCTTCACTTCTGGTATTTCATTCCGTGCAGTCAGGCGCCCTGCTAAAAAGTAAGGGCCGGGGTCCCAGCTAGCAGTTCTCCCTTTGGACAAACTATAGGCACGAAGCCTTTTGTAGTTCGGTTCATCCGGTTCTTTTGTTTCTTAAAGAAGGGGCCAATCGTTAAGTTCCTTCCTTGTTTAGTAAATTAAATAAGTCTAAAAAAGTATAAGGGTTACTGCTTAGTTGTTTGTAAGATAGAATGGATTAAGATTGATTGTGAGTTCGGAACCAGTGCTACTAGATAGAAAGCAGCGATAAATACCTGCGTTGCGTGTCCCCAATCCGAGTTCGAGCTATTAGTAGTGCAAGTAGCAGTGTCAGCCGTAATAGCAGCGCCAGTCTAATGTGACCCCGAGGTCAGACCAAGGGAACTTCCTTAGGCGGTATGACGAGGCACTTCCAGGTAGCGAGTCATAGTGCCAGTCGTAGTAGTGCTAGCCGCCTGTCCAATTAGGGACCCATAATCTGTCAATCCACATCTATCGAATAGAGCTGCTAAAGACTAGTGGTTCGGGATAAGATAGGGCCTGAAAGGTAATACCTAGCTTCCCTTCGCTCGCGTCCGAACCCATATGTCTTCTATAATCGATATGCCTCAAACAAGGAATGCCAGCGGCAGAGAGAGTTGGATAGGTACCCCCTGCAGTTGCTTCAGCTGCCGTTAATTCAGCGTTGGCCCTCAATATATTTGAGGTACCCTTCACAAAACGGAAGACAACTGTCTCGTTTGTGGCTGGGCAGCCGTTAGGATACTATTCTTCTTGGCCTCTCTTTGCGCTGTCTCACCATATTTTGATATGGTGGGCAGCCGAGCAGGTACATCCCGGTCATCGCTTCACAAAGTACGCAGTACTTGGTGATGATGTGGTCATTGCTGACCCTGATGTGGCTAGTGTATACGCGCAAGCTCTCCTCGGCCTTGGTGTCTCTATCAGTTACCAAAAGTCTCTGATTAGTAACACTGGCTGTGCGGAGTTTGCTAAACGCTTTCGGGTGAATAAGCTAGAAACATCTTTCTCACCTGTTTCCTGCCGATCACTTCTGAACTCACATAACCCATATGGCCTAATGGCTGTTGGAGCTAAGTATGAAATCAGAAAGGCTTCGACCCTTGCCCGTGTGGGTGGTGCTGGGTTCAAAGAACGCGTGCGCCTGGGTCCAAAGTCACCTTCAAAGAAGTGGCGGAGGTTCTGGGTGATGTACACCAAGTCCCTTTTCCAGCCTGAAGACATCGAATTATGGTTGGGGAGGGGATCACTCTTGAATCCTTATCTCCGAGCTGCCCTAATTAGGCAGTTGAGGGTCTGGATGAAGCCTAAGGAATTACGGCCGATTCCAGACGAGTTGTTTGTTACACCGAAAGTTAAAGACTTTCTGGAGTACTCTCAACTCAGGTGTTGGGTTCAACAGTGGCTTCACTATTGTCACTGGTACTTTGGTGCCGCTATGTCTGACGATGTTCGTCTTAATAGCTTCTTTGATGCACCAGTTGTACAGGTGAACTGGAAGGCCGATCGGAAAGATGAAGATTTAATGAAATGAAAGAGCTTAAGTTGAAGAGCCTGTGTTCAGTTATCGTGACTTACCTCATATATCTCTTACGATATTTCAATTTATGGCCAAAGAAAAGCTGATAGCTAATTCGAATCCTGTCACCTTGATGTGGTATTCAGCAGCGGCATTCTCCCTTTTATCCCGATAAGTTGAAGCAGAAGTTGATTCCACAGTTGTTTCCTCCTTGTTGGAGGATTCACCATTGGTGGATTGGATTACAAAATCCAGTCCGCTTAATTAGAACAAACAGAATAGGGAATTATTCCGTAGCCTCATCTCTTCCTTCGCGAGGCCTTTCTTTCACGATCGATTGATTCAACAACACCAATTCTAATTACCTTTCTTCTCTTTGAAGCGTTTCCGGGGCCAGGTGCGGCGGAGGCTCTCGAGACCAGCAGTGCTGGGGCTTTTCGGGCTTAGAAGCGGTAGCCGTGCCCGAGTATTCACTAGGACGTAACGTTCGACTCCTAGAGGATATCATATACGGTGCATTCAGTTTAAAAAGCTTCATTAGTCCTTTTTACTGATGAGGTTTTTAGTTCAGATTCCCCCTTACTTGATCAGGAATAGGGTTGTCGAGCGGACGTGGAGTCTTGTTTTGCTAGGTTTGATGGGCATTCAGCAGAAGAAGCATAGCGCGGCTCTCGCAGGATTTGCTTCAGTCTATGACAGACAGAAGGGAGGTATCCACCAGGCCTTTCCAACCTGTTGTGTGTGACTTTTGCTAAGCAAGATGTCCAATCTTTTTAAGGACACGTGGCATACGATTTCTCACCGAAGTGATTTGACAGACACCACGTCTCGACCTGTTCTGTTCGTCCCAGCGGAGCGAACTAAGGCGTGCTTTTGGTCGTTTTAAAAAACGAAGGAGTAGGCCGAGGAACTCTACCTTACAAACTTGCCTGCCTCCGCTCAACCTTTCTACCCCACCTATACTAATATAGGAGGATTTTTTCCTATTCAGTAGATTTAGACGACGACTTTGCTAATGCTAGAAGAGAGTGCAGAAAGGCTTGTTAATCCGTATGGGAATGCGGATAAAGAGAAAGAGACTGAAGCAGCAGGGCCTGATAGAGAGACTGCCCCTGAGGCTGAGCTTAAACCTTCTGTGTGGTTAGCGAGGAGAAGGACAGAACGGAATAGATTGGATTGTAGCTTTCTTCCTACTGTAAGGTTAGAGGAATAAATAATGAATTATAACCCATTAGCTCTATCCCTTCTCTTGATAGTAGCTCCTGTCGGTTTAGAGCAAGCTAGGATGGATTCTATCAAATAAGATCTCTCAATTTCTTTTCCTGAAGGTTAGAGCACGTTAGGATAGAGCAGAATGTATTCTATCTCTCATTTCTTGTTGTTCCTGTTGCTAGGCCAAGCAAGAGAGGAGGATAAGAAAGAATATCTTTTCTTGTTAGGACTCTCCTTTCCCTTCCTTACTGTATCTATTCTAGTTGAGTAAGGACTCGCAGCTTCTTGAGTTATCTTCCTTCTTGCCTAAGTCTAAGCCTAATGCCTTAATTCTCCTTTTAGCTCTTAAGGGGGTTTGCTTACCCTATATCGGGCACTTAGCTTCCTTCTCAAGGTTCTCCTTCTCTTTCATCTTCCCTGAGGGCCTATTAAAGCTTAAGACGAGAGTTTGGATAGCCTCATTAAGTTAGGTTGTTACTACGGCCTGTAACAAGTTTCTAAGAGAAGCTCTCTAGTCCTCCTTAGGATCTAATCTCTTCTTTTTGAAAGCATCCCTGAGTCTGATACCTAGTAAGGAAGAGCATCTGCAGCTGATTCTCCTATATATGGTTATCTGCTTTCCGCTGTTAGTTTGCTCTTTCTCTTCTGAAGGTTAGAATCGATTAAAACAGAAAAGAATAGATTAGATTGGCTCTTTCCTTTGGGAGTAATTTGTAGCTAAAGTTTCCTTCCTGTACTTTACGTGTACTAAGGACTCACCTCTTCTTGTTTGCATCAACTCGAAATGCTACTTGCCTTTAGGTTTCTAAAAGATAGGAAAGATGAGAATGTAGCTGTCTTTTTATTGGTAGTCGGAGAGCAGGCAAAGGGGGGTTTGGCTTGAAGATACCAGCCGAGCTACTTGTTATAAAATATCTATTGTATGCATGGACTAGTAGCAGAATACCTTTCATAGCCCGAAAGCTCTTAAGGCAGCTTGCTTACTTTCCTGGTCTTACTACCTAACTAATAGAATGGGATTTCCTGAGGGAAGTAGTCCGAGTAGCTAGGTAGCTAGTTAGGTAGTTGTTGGCATTCGGTAGCTAGTGGCTAGGTTGTTAGAGAGCGGACGATAGCTTTCTCATCCTTTGTTCTCTATCGTCCGTTCCTATCCTATCCTAGTAGCTAGTTTTTACTTCCCTTCCTTCCTTAGCACAAGCACTAAGTAAGCAAGCGCTACGCCCCTTTATGGCTTACCTTAACCTTAGATTAGCACTCGGAATAGTCGACCCAAAGGACCAATAGACTGACATTTGTGGGTATAAAGAGAGAAGGTGTGTAATCAATATTGCATTAGGTTTATGTAGACTTTTAGCTTAGTAAACTAGCCCAATACCAATAACTATTTACAACTAGTTAAAGAAGAGAAGAGCTAGCACGAATCGTCTTTGCAGCGTAAACTCCTGAATGAATGTCGTACTTCAAACAGAAATTCAGCGGACGTGGTTATTGGCAAGAACTTATTGAATCCATCGTTTGGGCTCATAATAAATTAAAAGTTGCTCCTGCTACTCAGCCTAGAGCCTTGAGCATTATACAAGGACGTGCTGTAGGAGTAACCCATTACCTTCTGGGTGGAATTGCCACAACATCAAGGGGGACAAGTCATTACTCAGAGACTTACACCAGTCAAAACTAATCCAGGACCTTCTGCCAGCGCTACCACCATCCGAGCTTGCACTGCCGCTCGAGAAAAGATAATATGCAATCAAGAGATTGAAGCGTGACATGGGAGACAGTAAGTATTTCGAAAGAAGGGCTGCTTGTCTTGTAACGAATCGATTCCATTGAATTTGTCTGGGACAGGTTGTGCTATCTCCTTGTTCAGCCCTACAAATACAAATGTTGCTCTCAACATACTATTGTATATTGTATTGATTCCCGAAGTTAACTTATCTTGATTGCTTTAGGAGTGTTAGCCAGAAGCATTTCTTGATTCCCTTTCTTCTTTCTCTGATTGTGAAGGAAGACAGACAAGAGCAAGAGATTTTCCGACAAAAAGTGGAAGAAAGCTTGTAACCCCTCAGGTTCTTCCACTTCCCAAGCCTCAGGTGTGCTAATGAAGGGGTAGAAAATCCGTTCCTGTTGAACCTGCTCAACTAAAGCATAATAAATCCGCCTTGGTGCCAAAAGATGGTCCTTCGACGAGCCCTTTGCTCAAGCTTCTATTGCACCTTTAGATGCACCTTTAGAAAGGAAATTGGCATTTTTTTCAATTTTCCCAAGGAAAGAAGAAAATGGCACATTTCGATGTCACTTATTAAAGTTAAAGCAAGAACCCCGCCCTGAGAAGAAGATATACCCACAAACAGAACAGAATTTCTTGGGAAAGAAGGGCTTGTTGGATGCCCATAGGGAGCGCCCTCTCAGCTTTCCTTCCACCACTTAGTTAAATAATCACTTCAAGTGGATCATGGAGTTTGACCAGATATCCATTCCAGCTTTGTCTTGAGTTGCTTCATATTTTATTTGAGGAGAGAATCTGTGAACGAAGTTGAATCCTTTCTATAAGTGATTCTTCAAGTCGTGCCAGACCACTTGGTTTTCCTCTGCGCCTTGCGAGAGCTCTGAGTCAGGTCCTTAGGCCAGGCCCATCTCATCCAGAGGGGCTCCTGATTTGAGCTTTCTTTGTGGCATCGCCTGTCCTGTCTATAGACAGAAAGAAAGAACACCTAATTGTCGACACCTTTATCGCCTCGTTCAGTAGAACGGTATGCCTCAAAAGATGGTTCGGGCACAACTATTGGAACCTTAACCTCAGGTAGGGGTGTAGGTTCACAACTACAACTCCTGCGTATCAACGATTCCTTATCCGCAATAAGATTGTAAATGAGTATGTCACTTAGCCAGTTTCTTCTTTGTTCGAAAAGAGCTACTCCGACTCGACTGTCAAGCAAAGATCGAAGGCTTTCTTTGCTCTGCCTCTGGGCCCGAGAGCGAGGTCCAATGATCCTCTTTTCACTCTCTTACTTACTATCTCGTGCGATTAACTCTCAAGCCATAGCGAACAAGTAAAGAAGGAATGACCGAACGAAGTAGCTAAAGGAAGGCATCCGAGCCGAAGTAATTCAATTCACTCGAAAGGAGAAGAGCGTCAAGCAGCCCCAACTCTAGCTCCAGAGGGCTCCGTAGAGCAGGAGAATGCTCAGGTCCGTCTACGTGTGATTCCTCATTTTGTTCCTAAAACGTGAGGTGAGCTGCTGATTCTACTCTTGGTCTTGGAGTGACTCAACACTCAACATAATGCTTCCAGAGAAGGCAACCTTTTAACCGGAAACAAGAGAAAAGAAAAGAATCAAAAAAAGACCATAGTAGATCTATGATTAACCCTCGGTCGGGATGGTCCTGTCGAAGAACTTGATCTTGCTCAGATTCCTCCATTGACAGGGGAAGGCGACTTACCCTCTTACTATAAATCAAACGGAATGGCACGAACCCTAGTCCTTGGACCAATTTACCACAGACGTGTCCCTAGAATCAGATTTCCACAGAAGGAAGTCCCTTTGGATCGCATTCCCGGATCGAAGACGTCCCTAGTGCTTAAGTTCGTAGTCTACCTTCTCTGTCATCTGACTTGACTAAACCAACTATCCACAAGAAAGGATAAGAATCTTACTCTTAGATCCCAGTACCATGCACTGATTTGACCGACCCCGAGATCCCTAGCCCTGCTATCTCACCCAAGCCGATTATGAGAACTTCCCTTCTCCAATTTCTATGCTCGGGTAGACTTCTTCTTCCAATCAAAGGAAAGGACTTTCAACTACAACTGCAGAAGGGACCGAAGGAGAGGAAAGAGCTTTCGGTCCTTACACAGGAATTCGTCTTTACCCCTGGATTCAAGAAAGGGAAATTTTGAGGATTGATGAACCCCCATGGGATAGAGGGGCCTTAATATGATGATTTGACAGAAGAAATGGAGAGACTGGAAAAAGGTGAGGAGCCTGATGATAGTCTTGTAGCACCCGAATAAGACGACCTAGACGATAGGAAATCATGGTTTTTTGACATCTAGAATTTCATTGAAAAGAAAAGCTTCTATCCGACCCGCTTGTGGTCTACTCAAAGGTTGCCCGATGGATCTATTTATTCTTATATTTTGCTTTCTCCTTTTTCTACTAGTAGAGTGATAGCTACTACGTAAGAATCCAGGGGTATAAATGGTACTATATCGTTTAGCTATTATAGAATCTGCTTTTTAAACCCCTACCTTCCTTCGGTCGTATTTTTATATCTATCAATAGCTCAGTCAAAGTAACTTCAAAGGTAGCAAAGAACGATAATGAATATCTGGTTCATCGCCGTTCTTTCCATGCATCCATCCGCATTTAGAAACTTACATTGGCTATTTAGCGCCCCAACTGCAGCAGGAAGCAGGGGTGAAGAAAAGACACGGTGCTCAAGCCTTCCTCTGTCACTAAAGTGAACCCAATCGCACATAAGTAAGATCGTCTGTGTAGCAAAAGGGGATTGGGAGTCCCTGTACTGTGTGAGTCGCTAAGACTGGATAAAAAGGTAAAGTCTTGAAAAGTTAGGTAGCACCTGTGGAGATAAGAACAGGGTTGGCGAGAAGCTAGAATAAGATCGGGTACTTTCATGCCCCACTGCCGTTGCTCGATGAGAGATGGATCCGGTCGATTGATCGACCAAGGAAGAGGATGATAGCCCAGTGCCAGCTTTGATAGGAAACGAAATGGATCTTCTCCACTATCACACTTTAGGGCAAGTGAGTTTTCAATACTTTACTTTCCATCATCAGGCCAGTCGGAAGAAAGGTAAGGAAGAATTAAAGGCCGGAGACTCCTTCAAGAAAGGAATCCTTCCTCCAAACAAGCATTCAACAAAGCCTTAGCGTACCAAGGTCTCTAGACTCATATTATTTCGGCTTTCCACGCGGAATCATTCCACCACCAAAAGGTAATCCCTAATTCCTTTCGCAGAGTCCCACACCTAGTTCACTGGATTCCTCCAGTCTCTTTGTTCTATAAGCTTCTACACTCTTTAATATCTCCCTTCGATACTACTAGAAAGTCAAACCAAAGAATGGAGAGAATGGAAAATGGGAGCTAGAAAGCGGGTTTAAAAGATCTATGAGCTAGAGACCTCTTCACTTTTAGCCAATTTTTTGTTAGAATTGATGGACTAACTCTTTAACTCTTTTAGCAGAGCATACCTTAACCTATCTACTATAAAGATTATAAACAAGGAGAAGTGAAGAGAAGGGAAGCTAAGGATTCAACTCAAAAACAGCAAAAGATCTAATTCAAGCTCTATAGGGGAGTGTGAGGGACTAGGTATAGAGACCTAGTAGCTTTCTCTCATGCACAAGACAGGATCAAATCAGACTTTATAGATAGGAAAATTGGAAAGAAAAAGGTTTCAACCGAGGAAGGAGATCACACAAACTATGCTATCGTAAGTAGTTCGCTAGAGAAAGGGATCCTTAGAACTTTCTTTTGACATCAGCATACTCTTTCCCGCAAGAAGAAAGGCTAGCTTGAGAAAGAGGGCCTAAGCAACTACACTATCCCTTAGAGTTTTGTTAGAATCCCTTTTTCATTATTAAGGAGTGTGTGGATCTATAGATGAGTCCACCTGCTGTGCAATTCACCAGACTTTGGTAAGTTACTGCCTAGTTGGGATCCATTGTAAGAGATTCTTAAAAAGGGCAATGGACTCCACACTAAACCTCCCGACACACTTCCTATTAGTACCACTATCTCCTGTGACCTTCTTCAGCTACCTGGAACAACTAGAGAACTGCTGGTACTCTTGAGTCTTGCACACCTTTATTCTATAGCACAGGTGAGCAGCAAGGTTGTTAACATGTGAACCGAGGTGGACCCGCTGGGAGGAAGAAGATAGACCGCATCGGACACAGCAACAAGAGAGAGGCAAGTAGCCAGCAGGGCCATAGACCGACAAAGACCCCTTAGGTCAATCAGTTCCTTGCCTTAATAATGTAAGAGTTAAGCCTTCCTCCAACAGATTCAATTGCATCCTTTATTCCTATTCCGGAAAAACTAGCTGCTGACTCAACCTCCCCTCGGGTCTACGCCCTCTTTGTTTTAGCATCGGCGATTGAAAGAAAGTAGGAGCGCATTCTCTCCATCTCAGTTGGAAAGTCTATCGCTTCCTTGGTCATACCCTCGGTGATGTTTATCCTTCCTGATTGAGTTCTCACCTTCTATTGATAGATCAAGAGTTCCGGCCCGGCTATGATTCCATCAACAAACCCGATTCGGTATAAAAGCTTAGCTTCTATTACAAGAATATATTTTGAAAAGAGCTATCCTAAAGCTTGACAGGTCTCCCCAACTCTGTTTTTCACTCGAAAACCGAAAGCATAAGGATGAGCCTTGGGCCCACTTTCCCAAGAGCAGAAGGAGCGTTTAGATACTGTACCTTTAAGTGCGTGCAGGAGCAAGGGCCTCTGACTAAGATCATTTCCTACCACACACTATACAGGCAAGGAGTTCCGGAGTTCCCCAGCGGAGGAGGTGAAGGGAGGGAATTCAAGGGGAGTCATGGCAGTCAATCTTCGTTGCCCGGAAGGCGTCAGGAGAGGTCAAGGCACGACATGAAATTCGGTTTCACACGAGATGGAATCAAACAATGTCATTCCGGGTGCGGTCTCCGAGTCATAAAAGAAAATGAAATACCTAAATTCTTGATTTTATGGAAGGAAGCAGGATTTCATGAATTCGAAGATTCCCTACATAACTTCACAGTGTATTAGACAGGATCAACGGCGTAGAAGCAATATTCTATCAGAGTCTCTTTAGGAAAAATCCTAGCAAAAAGAAATCGATTCTTATAAATCAGATGTGACAGCTTTAAAAGGTCTCCCTATAATAAAGTAGTGTAATGGATAATAGCTGATTAGGAGTCCTTTACTTTATGGGAGTATAAAGGATAGTCCTACACCATCACTAGGAAATTCTTCCACTTAAGGGAGTTAGACAAAGTTATCTATAGATCCTAGCTAAGCTTATACGCTTAGAGCTCCTAATAGAAAGGTAGTCTTCTTACTTTTTTCATAAAAAAGGACTTTCACTTGCCAGAGCCCCAACTAGTTTTAGCTTTTGTAAGAAAGAAGCTTTTGTGGGGGCTACGCTCGCTGGGTTTTGAACTTGATTTACCTTCTCGAGCTTAGTACTCCCATCGGTCTTGTCTATGCGCACTTGCCGCCCCTATGGTAATGAATCTTCCTTCTTTTGCCTCTTCTGAGTCGGGTCTCACTACACGAAAGGACTGCTCAATATCGAAAGGAAGTTTGGAAACTCCTTCGCATCACGAGTTCGTTCAATCCCATGTAGAGATGAGCGAGCATAGCAGGACCAAGGTAGCTTGCTAACTCTCGCCATCTGCCAATCGAGCCGCAAGAATGTAAAAAAGTCTCCTCAAAGAGTGATTGCGAAACACGACCCGCGAGAGGAAGCACATCATAAAGGCCCAATGCTCCTTTTCCTTTGCAAGACACATCAGGAAAAACTGTTCACAACTGCTCGTTTTTTCCATCCCTTCTAACTGGGAGTGCCATTCTATCTAGTCCTGAGGCTGGTCAAGATCCCAAGGCAAGTCTAGTTCCTGTTTGTTATGAGCCTTATGAGGTCCCTTGTTTGCTAGATTGATGGAGAAGACTTTCTTAGCCCCCTATCTACTTTAGATTCCCGGAACACTAACATAAACTTCAAGTTCAGATAGTGAGAGAGTGAAAAAGACGGCACAACGTTGACACAGAGTTCATTGATAAAGAAAGCATGTCACGAGTTTGGCCAATTGCTCTCGGAGACCTGCTAGGCGAGATTCCCCGCCTTGTTCTCCGCGGTCATTCTCGCAGCCCTTGCTTTTGTCACTATCAAATCTACACCTGACTTGTTGAACCAAGCTAAGGTCACTAGTGAATCTACGTATCCAAGGGACGAGGAATTCTTCGTTGGTGGTAAGTTAGCCGTGAATGGACTCTAACTCTAATGGCTGAGCTAGGTATGTATGCTTACCAACCTTGTCCCGAGCGCGGGAGACTGCCTCGCCGTGCCCCGTACCGATGTTAATTGAATGAATGGACACCACCAACCAACAAGTTCGTGCTCCGAATCTATAAACAGCTGCGTGCCTGAGTCCTTCCGCCCCAAAAAAGGATTGTTCCTTCTTCGTTGGTACGAGCTTTTCAAGTGGTGATGCCAGACGACAACTCCTTTTGTTGTCGAATCGTCGATTTTAATTAAAGGTGGGGTTGCGAACGAAGGAGAATAAGAAGAGGTTCGCTCGGCAAGTGAGGGCTCGGTCTCAATCAAAGGACTAAGAAGTTATCCAAGCGTTGCTCCTTGCTCGTCTGAGCCTTTATCTTGTGACGTCTCGTCGCCCTCTTCTGCTTCTGTTGCTGCGCACTCCCCGATTCATCACCTGCTGTTACTGCGACTGAGGTTGCTCCCTCTGGCTCTGATGGTCCTCCATTGGCCTTGGATCCTGGTTCTAGGTGTACTACAACTGACATGACTACACCGCCACCATCATCTTCTGCCGCCGTGTCACGTCATCATATGATTACTCGGTCAAGGGATGGCACCAGGAAACCGAAGGTCTTCTCCGCCACTCGCTACCCTGTTCCGGCATGCTTTCTTGCTCTTCAGTCCGATGCTTCTTTTTGTGAACCGACCTGCTTCTCTCAGGTACCAGAATGGCGCGCAGCCATGCAGGATGAGTTCAATGCTCTACTTCGCAACTCCACTTGGTCTCTTGTTCCCTACCATCCGTCTATGAATGTAGTTGGATCAAAGTGGGTGTTTAAGCTTAAGCGTCGTGCGGACGGGTCTATTGAGCGACACAAGGCCCGACTCGTTGCCAAGGGCTTTACTCAACAGTATGGGATCGACTACGAAGAAAGATTCAGCCCTGTTGTCAAGTCCACGACTATTCGGACTGTTCTTGCTCTAGCTACTTCTAAAGAGTGGCCTATACGTCAGCTGGATGTCAAAAAATGCCTTTCTTCATAGCTTTCTTGACGAAGAGGTTTATATGAAGCAACCCCCGGGTTTTATAGATCCTGCTCGTCCTTCTTATGTCTGCAAACTCCACCGAGCAATTTATGGCCTGAAACAGGGCCCCCGTGCCAGGTTCCATCGGTTTTCTTCACAGCTCTTACAACATGGCTTTCTCTGTAGCAAGGCCGACACAAACATTTTGTTCGCACCTCTACTTCGGGCATTATTGTTCTTCTCCTTTATGTCGATGACATAATCATTATTGGAAGCGATGTAGCTGGTATCCGCTCGCTTATGAATTCTCTGTCGCGATGCTTTGAGATGAAGGTCACCAAGGTCCTTCATTATATCCTGGGTATGGAGGTCTCGCGTTCGCCTGATCGCTTAGTTCTGACTCAAACCAAGTATACTTTAGATCTACTCCAGCGTGCCAACATGCTTACGGCCAAGCCCATTTCTACTCCAGTTTCGTCTGGCTCCAAGCTCTCTGCTTTTCAGGGTGATTTTCTTGCTGATGTCTCCTTATATCGCAGCCTGGTGGGAGCTCTACAGTACTTAACTATTACTCGCCCTGATATTACCTATGCTGTGAATCAGGTCTGCCAATTATGTATGCTCCTACCACAGCTCATATGGTTGCTGTCAAACGCATTCTTCGGTATCTCAAAGGTACCCTTGGGTTCGGTCTCACTTTTGCTGCTCGGTCTTCGACTCATCTAACTGCATTTTCAGATGCCGACTGGGCTGGTAACCCTGAATACCTGTCCGATCTTTCCTTTTATTCGTAGATCGGGGATTGGGGGTAGCCTGCCTTTCCTTTCACGCTAGTGCTCCTTCATTGACTGTGTAGGCTTGAGCTTTTACTTTTACTGCTTTACTTTCTTACTGATTTACTGCACCTTAATAGAATGCCAATGAGGCAGGATGCATAAGACATTTAATTGTAAGTCGAAGAAGAGAAAGCCCTACTTATTTGTCTAAGAAGGTAGTGCTAACTAACTGAATGCCAATACTTTTCACAGTTTGACTCGATTCTGCTCCCCGGGCCTTAGCAGCGCACCCCCTAACCCGCTTCCCTCGACTGCCTTCATAGAAGAAGAGGGGGATTTCGAAGAATGGAAATGAAATTCAAGAGAGGTGGTCAAGGTTGGAAGGAAGAAGAAGGCTTTTCAGCCAAGGGAAGACAAGATCTCCTTTTTTTAGCGGATGAGGGAAAGCAACTGTCCTTACTAAACTATGCGCTCACCCCTCTGACCAAACCGAAGAAAGTTAGGAGCGTAGCCCCAGCCGTATCATATCCCCTGGCGCAATAAAGCACACTTTGGCGGTACACTTCTCCCCAATATGAGATAGGTTGCAGCTATAGTCAGAATTGCAACTGGGCCAGCAGCATAGGCGATGAGGGGAACGAACGGAAAGGCAGGTGAACCCCACTTGGATTCGAGGTTTTTCCTTTACACGGGCATAACCTTTCCTCTACACCGAAATGAGTTTAATGCTACACACAGCTGCGCTGAACTTGTTCACCTCTAAATAATAGCTATCAACTTCCAGCGCACGCCCCCTCCATGTCTGCTTTCGGCCCTAACCCCAAGCCGGTGAAGTATTGCCAGAGCCAAGGGAATTGTCTTGTCTTATATAAAGTCCACGTTGGGCTAAATCCTTTTAGAGACGATCGTACTTCCTCATGTGCTAAGATGTCTTTTTGCGCAGAAAACGGAGTCCATTCTTCAAATCTTGAAATCTTCGGAAAAGGTTTTCTTTATCCTAGGGTGGGTGAAAGCGGGGTATGGTCATCTGGGTCATGCTCGGAAGATAGCACGTTCTTCTATGCACGTATATAACACGATGTGACCCTAATAAGAAGGAATCAACGCGCGTAGTTTCGATAGCACGAAAGCCACTTCCTTCTCTTTCTCTTTGTGCGCAGAATGAAGTTCTTTGTTACCCAAGCCCCCGATCCAGATATAGAAAGTGTGCCGGGGAAGAGGAAGAATCTGATTTAGCTCCATAGGCTGAAGCTGCCTTATCATAGGCTATGGGCCGAATCGTCTTATTCCAATCCCATAAGGAAAAAAGAGCCGAATCAGATGAAGTGAAGCTGAAAGTCCTAGTTTCATTGTGCCTGCAAAGAGAAAGTACGGAAGAGAAGGGCTAGAGCTTCCGTATAGTTAGTTAGAGGCTCTGCAAGACCTGTATTCGTCCGCAAAGAAAGGAAGTAAGTTTACATATATTTGAATGTTACGCCCAAAAGGCAGTCCCATTAGGTTAGGAATCATCGGAATCAGCTTCAAGCTCAAGCCCCAGTTTCGTCAAAGGGGAAGAATCGAGCTACCTAGCAGGTTAGGAAAGAAAAAACCTAAAAACTTGCTACCACAGAGTAAGGCACAGAGGTATAAGCAACTAAGTCAGATTCCCTTGTTGTTCTTGTTACAGAAGAGCCTGATCCAGATATAGAAAGAACTCTTCTAAAGCACTGACTTCTTCCCTTTCCCTACGCTCGTTCCTTCCCCAGAAAGCTCAGATGCGAAGAAGGGACCATAGCCCTAGTTCGGTGCGATAGGATGAATAAACCCGAAAGCATTGATTGAGGGTCTCCTCTTTCCTTTCTTTCTAATCCGAATCCAAATCCATGTCGCCCTCCCTAACCCTAGTTACTTTAATATCATACCTGGAAAGAGTCAACGTCAAGCCAGAGCTAGTCTAAGAGCTAGCGATTCTCACCCTAGGGTTAGGTATCATAATAGAGTAAAGTAGGACAGAACGATTAGCTTAGCAGTGAACAAGAATCATTCAATCAGCTCCAGAGCTGGCCTTCTTCTTTTGCTATTTCAAATAGGATAGATATGAATCGAATGAAGAAGAAATTCACTTAGATAGAGATAGAGGCAAGGCTGAATAAGCGATGTTGGAGGCAGGGCTCCTAGAAGAGAAGCTCATACCCGTCGAAAGGGAATCCTCATAGTCTCGTAAGCGCTGTCAGCCTAGCCGCTGCTACTTGAGTTGCCGCTGCAGCTCTTGTCGTATCCGTTGTTGGTGGTTTAGAGAAGGCAGTGGAAGAGAAAGTAGCTGCGATTGCTTTTGTTTCAGAAGCCTCTAAATAGATGGCGAGAATCTGTTCTTGGTGGTAGGGCAGTAGCCTTTTCTTCAAGCAGGGCTTTCTCGATAGCCAGAAGCTCTTCCTTCCATTAGTAATCTGGGCTTGTAGTTGAATCGAGATTTCCTGTAACTATGGTCTTCTTTGACCCGAACCCTAGGGTGTCTTTAGACAGCTGTTCACTCGTCTTTCTGTGCTTTGCTTTCCCTTGTTCAAATGGTAGGGCATGGTTAAGCTTTTTTTTAGTAGGCATAGAGTAGAAGAAACTGATCGATCGAGATAACATTTCCACCAGAAAGAGGAAGACAGAAGCAAGAGTCCCCCAGGGCGAAATGTGAGTTCATCGCCGGATTCGGAGTAGTTCAAATCAAAGAGTTCAAGATATGCGGATTAAGCGAGTTCAGCCGTGGGCAAAAAGAATGAAATGATCGTACACAAGCCAAGGGATGAATTTCATTCTGGTGTCATAGAATAAGGGGTCTCATCAATAAATGAGATTCCCACAGAGCGGTAACTAAAACAAGGAAGAGCTATTAGCTTGTCGGCGTAACGAAAGAACTATCGGATGGTAGGCCTTAACTAACTGCTTCCATACTTAGAGAAAGATTTGCTGCTTTCACAAGAATTAGCCCAAAAAGGAGAAAACCAAAACTCTTTATTTAGTGGCCCAACCTATTACGATAGAAGAGGAATTCCCACTATAGAATAAAAGAGAAGCGATAGCCGCTCAAACAAAAAAAGAAAGTGAGGGGTGCGAAGCAGCTCAAGCATAGCGAGAGGAGCGTGAAGGCATCAGAACAGGACACCACTATGGCTGTCCGTGTCAGAGGCGCGTAGATCGAGCCAAGCTGTAGTAAGGCAAAAGCCAAGGCGATAGAGGCAGGTATAGTATAGGCGGAGAGGGCAGGTGACGGCAGTAAGCTTTAGTGCTCCATAGTTGAATAGGCGGGAGTGGAAACCTCTTCTATCTAGGCCGGGTTTGTTGGGCTGGATGTGTCTATGCTTGATCAAGAGGAGCTGGTGGAAAGGGACACAAGTTAACTACCCATACCCAAGTAAAGATGCATAACCAGAAGAATGGAAGAGAACAGTCGATGGGATCGAGATCCACGATCTAGCTTCATATCAGTAGTGGGTTCATGTGAAGGATGCTCCAATGCCCGATAGCACAGATTTTGATTGATCATATACATACAGGATGCTCAGTTTAGTATTACATATGATAAAGTGCTTTAGTCACACTTCTCTTTCCCTTCATGTTGTCACCAGCGCTGCTGGGAAAGGTCCAATCCGATCGCTCCGAAGCTTTCACGGCGCTGCTTAAATAATCAATCTTCTTTTCTCGCCACCCGGCTACGTATCCCCCTTCCCTCCTAGGACTGTTGTTTCAAGAATCTGACCTTAGCAACCCGAAACGTGAGCGGGGAGGCTGACTACACCTTACCCCTTGACTTGAGTTTGATTTCCGCAGTGCTCTATGAGCCGACTGCAAGCACATACCTATGGATCTATGTCACCAAAAGCAACCACCCCAGCAAGTCTACCAACCAGCACCCAAACACCCAAAACCAGTACATCAAACTACCCACGGCTAACAACAACCCCGTTCGAAAAGACCTTTGAACTTCGATTCTTTCTTTTTTTCTTTATAACTTCGCTTTCTCCTGAACCTGCGGGTGGTGCTGACTTGATCCGAGGTAAGCGTTAGCTTTAGCTTTCGACTTGCCCTTCCGTTTTAACACTCGGGATATTATAAGAAAAGTGTCGTGTCGTGGCTCACAACCTTGACTTTGTTTGAGTAGAATTCTTCTAACCTGAATTCCCTTATAGTCTCCGGACTGGATTACTTTAGCTTCCTTAGGATCTCATTCCTTTACCCCGGACCAATGATTTGAACTCGAGTACAAAAGAAAAGCCTATTGAAAATTCTCATTTCGTTCCAGGATTCGCAGCAGTTGTTGCTTGCTTCCTGAGCCTATACCTGGTGAACTCCCTGGGGCTGAGAAGAAAGCTTAGAATTCGATTGGAACATTTCCTTCGAGGGGACTCATAACTAAAGTACTGGCTCGCGCACTGCCAGAATTTCGATGTACGACCTCCTACGTCTTTCTCCTGAAACCAGAAAGGCAGTAGTCAAAGCTCTCTCGCAAGCCCAGAAGACACTTACGTAAATCGGGTTGAAGCTAAAGGGAAGAAGCCTAAAGAGTGTGAGGAATGTATGGCAATCAGAGAGTTCCGGGCCGCCAACATAGTCTTTTCGAAGGACGACCTACTCCTGGGTGACATGAAAGATAACAGGCCGCTCTACCCTTCCGGGTACATTGGGGAGGCCAAGTGACCATGAGTGCAGATAGACCCGGGGTCCGCCATAAATAGAATGCCTCTTCGTGCTCTAGCTCACCAGGGAATCCCTACCAGTAAATTAAGTCACACTAAGATGACCATCCAAGGATACAATGCGGACTCCCAAAGGGCGAAAGGTAAGATTCGCATTGAATAGAAATATCTTGCTTTCAATCAGGCTCTTGGCCCTGCCCTAGCCTCTGATCTTCATTCCGATTCGACACAGAACTATTGTCAGATTTCCACGACTACGGATGAATACTATTCTGATGATTCAAAAGAACAGGCCAACAGCCGGGAAGGATAGGAAGAATGTGATGTGCCTTCATCTGGAACTACTGGAATAGGGGCGGTCAACCACCCAGTGAGCCATAACTAACAGACAGGTGGGCAAGCTCTATGCAGAGAGGAAAACAACCTCTTTCAATCTACCAAGGTGCGGAGCGGGGTCTAGACTGAATCCCAACTCCAGGTAATTCATAACTTGTTATGAATTACTAGACCTACTAGTTATTGAAGATACCATTCGAGGGTGCCGATGGAAGATCCCAGATCAGATGGTTGTGGATATGGATCTTACAAGGTGTAAGATCTAGGATACAGACCAAGGGTGATTGCATTTTATTAAAGAATCAGGATCGGAGCTACGCTCTTTTAGAACTCTTTCTTCTATACTACTTTGTAATTATGTATTCGGAAGGAGTTGCCAATCCTTCCATTCCAAACTTGGGGTTCTTCGAATCAACAGGTGGACCCGCTTCCTCTCCCCAGCTACATCTCCCTATCGGTCGAATGGTCTCAGTTGGCAAAATCCGGGTTGTTGCCCCGTTGTGAAGACAACTGAATGCTATTTTATTTATTTCATTTGAGATGGGCCTTCTTACCCGCCCCATCTGGGTATTCCCTGTCTTCAAGATACCTTTGGATATCATAAAACCATGGCTTCCCATCCTGTACCATCTGTATCACCCACTCTCCTGAATAACAAGGTACCTTGGCACTGGTGACCACTAGGGGCTTCAAAGGCATCTTCACTGGACCATCCCATACTGAAACAGAGTTGCTAAGCAGTCAGCCATCACATTCTCGTCCCTCGGCAGGTGCTTGAAAACACATTTCTGGAAGCTCTGAACAAGAACCTTCATATAATCCAGATAAGGTCTCAATCTTTCCTCTTTCAGTCCCACTCAGCTGTAACCTGGGAAATAACTAGCATGGAATCACCCATCACCTCGATATCCTTAATTCCCATCATTGCTGCACTTTCCAGCCCAAATAGACAAGCCTCGTACTCGGCCATGTTATTAGTGACCTTGAAGTCTAATTTCTTGGCCTCAATTACATCGACCCTCAAAAGAGGAAGCACTCGCAAGCAGCAAGTTCTCTTTCATCTACTTCTTTATAAAGGGGAATACGTTACTATTTCCTGAACTTCTTTAACCACCTGAACTATCAGTGAAGGTCAGGTAGTTACTTCCTTCCCATCTCTTTCCCTTGCATCTCTCTTGCACCGTGCGCTCATCCACAGTTAGAAAAAGGAATAGGATTAACGGGCAAAATGGGGGGCAGCGGTACCTGAAGTGCTTAGTTGAAGGTCTCAGGTGCTTGAATTACCAGTACAAGCCCAATTACCTTTCTGCCCAGGTCCTAGAGCGATAGTTAGATGTCAGGGTGGAGGATCTATGTCTTTGTCTTGGTAATCCAATTTCCTCATCTTCTCTAGCTCGTTATCATCTAAATCTGGAAACATTGTCCATCTCGTCTTTCTAGTAGGCTC
>CANTUT010001337.1:0-2500 GCA_947687605.1 Reutealis trisperma
CAGAATTGAATCAATTACATACTAGTTCAAAACTCAAGGAATGTTATGGTAAAACTTCGGTTGAAACGATGTGGTAGAAAGCAACGTGTGACTTGAAGGACACGATCGGCTGTGGATTCTTACACCCACCCTATATATATCCTATTAATATATATCCTATAAATTTAATATTACCTAGCATATAGCAATAGTGTATAGGACTGAAGGTGCTCTTAGCTCGACATTGTTTGTTTTGTTATACACTAGAACCCTCTTTTTTGTTGGGTTGTAATGTAAATACTACAGGATGGAGCTCGAGTAGAAAGTATTTGTTTTTCTTAGGGGGCAAGAATCTAGGGTTAATCCTAATCAATAAGTTAGAACAACTTCGTAAGTATATTTTCGATATCGAAATAGAAAGGATCCAATTCGAACAAGTTTCAAATCCAAGAATAAAGTTTGTTGGAATTGACCAAATTCTTTTGATTAAAAAATAAAGTGTATCGCGCAGGAATCAACCCTTAGTCTGATTCTTTAATAGAAAGAAATCACAAAAAATGGTATGTTGCTGCCATTTTGAAATGATTAAAGATCACCGAAGTAATGTCTAAACCTAACGATTCAAGGAAAAGATAAAGGATCCTGGAACAAGGAAATACCGTTTTCAATTGTCTCAACAATTAGATCAGAATGAAGAATCCAAATAGATTCTAAAAGAAAGAAACAAAGAGAAAGGAAAGGGGATTAGAGATCACTCAATAAATGAAATTCCTAAAGGGTTGTTCCCTTTGAGCTATTTGAAAGTTATCCAACTTGAGTTAGGGGGGTACAGATGGTTTTTTTTTTTTCTTTTTTGGTAAACAAAAATAAGACAAAAATAAGAACAAAAGGGATTCAAATTATAGTTTAATTGATTTGATAATTTTATGGATCTATTTGACACTATAATTCTATACATATACAGAACTTCGAATCATTTTTTCTCGAGCCGTACGAGGAGAAAACTTCTTATACGTTTCTACGGGGGGGGGCCTTTTTTTCTACCTCTATCTCAATGAGCCGTTTATCGAATCGTTGCAATTGATGTTCGATCCCGAAGAGAAGGAAGAGATCTTCGGAAAGTGGGTTTTATGATCCGATAAAAAATCAAACCTATTTAAATGTTCCTGCTATTCTATATTTCCTTGAAAAAGGCGCTCAACCTACAGGAACTGTTCATGATATTTTAAGGACGGCGGGAGTTTTTACGGAACTTCGCCTTAATCAAACACAATTTACTTAATAAAATACAGGGTGCGGGTAATTCGTATACATATAATTCGTATACATATATAGCTTTGTATAACCTTTTCTCTACTATCCCCCCTTCTCTTGTTCTATTCATATTCTATTCATACCTATTTTTTTTCGACTATAGACTGCTAACATAACGACAAAAATCTATTTTTTTTTTTTCAAAATATTCACATTCATATTGACAACAGTGTATCAAATAAATATAATCCGATCTGAGGTAATTGATCTTTTCTGTGGATCTATTTATCCCTGTTCCATAGATTTGGTTTTTTTTTCTTTATTCAAGTGATGGGTTTCTTGGATTTGTTGTGATACAAAAGTTTTGTTTGATTGAAAAAAAAAAAATGTATAAAAAAGGTTCTAAAAAAAAAAAAAAAAAATAGAATACAAATCTATAAATAGAATAGAAATATAGAAATATTCTATTCTAAATAAATTTTTTTATTTTCTATTTATATAAATTCTATACTAGAAATAGAAATTCTATACTAGAAATAGAAATATATAAAATAAATAACTATATTATAGAAACTATATTATAGAAATCCATTTTCTATTATAGAAATATAGATAGAAATATAAAAATCAGAATATATATATATAAAATAATATATAATAATAAAATAAATGAAAAATAAATGAAATTATATATATATATTAATAATATAAAAATAATAAAATATATATAATATAAATATTATATAAAAATTATAATTATATATAATTATATAAAAAAATTAGAAATTATATAAACAGAAAATAAAAAATGAAATAGAAAATGAAAAATGTATACGTATATATACGTATAAGAAATATATATATTTTCTATTTTGGTTAAATATTTTCTATTTTGGTTAAATATTTTCTATTTTGGTTAAATATATATATTTTGGTATAGATATATAAGGCATATAGGTATATATATATAAGACATATAGATAGAATAAATAAATCGAATCATCGAATCTAAGTAGAGAATACATAAAGAGAATAAAATAGAAAAAAAAAAATAGAAAGATTAAGAATGGATAGCGTAAGGAATAAGAGGCGATCTATAAAATTTTACTTTATCTATTATCTATATTTATCTAATATTTTTATATTTATCTATATTTTTTGATCTCTTCTTTTAGAATTGATATCAATTTTTGATATTTCATTTCTTTAAATTTCTTGCTAGTTTAATGTTTTGATTGTGCCGTGTGATTCAATCTCTTTATTTATT
>CANTUT010001337.1:35000-52500 GCA_947687605.1 Reutealis trisperma
TTAATAGTAATAAAAGGCCATGTCATATTTCTTACATTACCATCAATTTTGTATGTGTTCTTCCAAAAAAAAGAAGCCCTTTCATTATTATTCATTTTTAATAAAGGTAATAAACGCAATTTTTTGTTAAGCATTTTTGATTCTTCTTTACCCCATAAAGATATTGAATAAAATGAACTGTTTTTGTAATTTTGAAAATGAACATTTAAATGTCCTTCAAAAGTAAGTAAATAAACCCGAAACATATAAAATGCAGTTAATCCGGCTGTGAAACAAGCTATTATTGCGAAAATAGGTGAATACAACCAACTATCATTAAGAATTTCATCTTTGGACCAAAAACAAGCGAAAGGTGGAATACCACAAAGAGAAAGCGTTCCTAATAAAAAAGCAGTTTTTGTAATTGGAATATTTTTTGTTAAACCACCCATCAGAACCATATTTTGACTCTTATCTGGCGAATACCCAACAATAGCTTCCATTGAATGAATAATGGATCCAGACCCTAAAAACAACAATGCTTTCGAATAGGCATGAGTAATCAAATGAAATAAAGCGACTCGATAAGACCCCATACCTAGGGCTAACATCATATAACCCAATTGAGACATTGTAGAATAGGCTAAACTTCTCTTAATATCTTTTTGAGCAAGAGCTAAAGTAGCTCCTAAAAATACTGTTATTATACCTATCAAAGCAATTAGATTCATTATGTAAGGTATGACTACGAAAAGAGGAAAAAGTCGAGCTACAAGAAAAATTCCCGCCGATACCATAGTAGCAGCATGTATCAGAGCCGAAATAGGAGTAGGCCCTTCCATGGCATCCGGTAACCATACATGAAGAGGAAATTGCGCCGATTTCGCAATTGCGCCGGAAAATAATAGAAAGGCACACAAAGTAACAAATAAAAAATTAACCCGATTATTATAAACAAGGTTATTGAATATTTTAAACAAATCCCGAAATTCGAAACTGCCTGTTATCCAATAAAAACCTAAAATTCCTAATAATAAACCAAAATCCCCTACACGATTAGTTACAAACGCTTTTTGACAAGCATTCGATGCAATAGGTCGTGTGAACCAAAAACCTATTAATAGATAAGAACACATTCCAACCAATTCCCAAAAAATATAAATTTGTATCAAATTAGAGCTAGTAACTAATCCCAACATTGAAGTATTGAAAAAACTCATATAAGCAAAAAATCTCAAATAGCCTTGATCATGAGACATATAATTGTCACTATAAAAAAGAACCAAAATTCCAACTGCAGTAATTAATACTACCAAAATAGAAGTAAGTGGGTCAATCAAGTATCCGAACTCTAAAGAAAAATCGTTATTGATAGTCCATGACCATATACATTGATAAATAAAACTGCTATTTATTTGATGAATAGACAGAGCGATTGAAAAAATCATGACTATACTTAACAAAAAAATGCTGGGAAAAGCCCCCATACGACGAAGTTTTTTTGTTGCTACCGGAAAAAGTAGGAGTCCCACTCCTATTAACATAGGGACTGGGAATGTAACGAAAGATATGATCCATGAATATTGATATATTTGTTCCATAAAAAACTTTTTTAATTAATAATTAATTGTTTCTTGTTTCTGATTCATCGGCTCTTATATCTTTTTAATTTTAAATAAGTCAGTCAATATCAATAATAATAAAATAAAAATATGTAAAACTAAAATTGAATTTTCTATTCTTAATTATTCTTATTCTAAATTTTTCTTTTCCAAAATACTTCACATATTTAAATCAAAAAGTTAGAATTGGTCAAATAAAAATACTAGTGAAAAAAAAAAAAGACTTATTCTACAAAAAATTTTATTATTATTATTAATTTTATTATTATTAAATTAATTACTTATACTTATTATTAATTACATAATTACAAGGTTTTATATACATAACGAAAAGTAAAGGATTATAAAGTAATATTTTTTATTTTGATAGGGAATAATAAAAAAAAAAGAGGGTTTTACCAGATTTTTAGTGAATCCAATAAACTAAGTAATTTTTATTTTAATTCCTTTATTCAGAATCATTAACTACTGCATTTTGGAATGGATTTATTGTCTTTCATTATATTTGCAGAAAACACTATGATATTTGACACTTTTCCTTTACTAGGATAAAAAGAAAGAATTACTAAAAACTTTTTATTTAACAAATTAATTAATAGTCTCGTTCGAATTTGAAAATTGAATTTCAATTAGATATACTTTTTCTTCGAGTTTGACCAATTACTAGAAAAAGAAGTTAAAGTTTTTTTTTATTAGGATAAATAACAATTTTAGGATAAATAAAATTGAGATTCTTAAACTTTATTGATGTATTTTATTCCACGTATACATGGAATATAACGAAAAAAGACAAAAAAAAAGAAAGGGATAGGCTTCTTTTATGTTACGAATTTTTTGTTACGAAAAGAGGAAAATTTACAAACTAAATATATAGAATAAGGAAATATATAATAATATATAGTAAAGAACGGTTTTTTTTTAACAATAAATGTCTTTCACATCCAACTATAACAATAAAAAACTTCTTTATTTTTGAATGGCAGTTCCAAAAAAGCGTACTTCTATATCCAAAAAGCGTATTCGAAAAAATATTTGGAAAAAGAAGGGATATTGGGTAGTATTGAAGGCTTTTTCATTAGCGAAATCCCTTTCTACAGGTAATTCAAAAAGTTTTTTTGTGCGACAAATAAAAAATTAAAGGTTGGAATAATCTGATTTGACTTGACATGAGAAAAGGTCGAATTTTTTTTTATTATTGCTAATTTATGTTAGAATTTCTAATATAAAATATATAAAACTAAAATATATAATGATTTCCATTCTTTTTTTTTTTTTTATGTTTTGAACTAATCAATATTAAATTGAACTACTTTTGCTTTTTATCGTGTGTAGCATAAAGAATTCTTTTGTCTATTGAATTCTAAAAATGATACTTTTTTTGCAAACAAAAAAGAAAAAAAAAAGGTACAAAGTTTCACCGTTCTTTTTATTGTTAGGATCTTTTATCATGTTCAGGATGGGGATTATTATTTTCCCCATCGACTCATTTGTCACAATCACAATAAAAAATATTCATAAGTTTTATCTTTTTTATATTTATACTATTTGAATATATATAAAGCAGATCTTTGAATGATCTACTTTAATAATATGCTTGGACTTGAAAATGGATCAAGGTATATATTAAATTAGACAGGATTTTTTTTAGTACGGAGTAGAACTCAAAATTTTTTTTTGTTTGTTATGTCCAGATCAATACCTAATTGGGTTGTTAAATCCTAACACAAATTCTCTCCACAATAAACACCTAACCAATAAAATATTTTCATAAATCTCTTGACTGTAAAACCGTAATCAAAAAAAAAAAAATTCGATTTTTTTTTTTCATTATTAAATAAAATTTTCTTCATTAATTTGAATGTTTCCTAAAAAATATTATATTGAATTGACTCCTTCAAACTCGACTATTAAATAACAATCGATTATTATGATTTCGAGCAAGCCGCTATGGTGAAATCGGTAGACACGCTGCTCTTAGGAAGCAGTGCTAGAGCATCTCGGTTCGAGTCCGAGTAGCGGCATAACTTCCTGTAATTTTCAAAAAGATACAATAAATCCTATAATGAATTCAATTCCTGATTTCAATCCCATATAATTAGAACCCCCCTTTTATTTATATTTAAAAAATTTTATGATATTTTCGACTTTAGAACATATATTAACTCATATATCTTTTTCGGTCGTGTCAATTGTAATTACAATTCATTTGATAACCTTATTAGTTGATGAATTCGTAGAACTATATGATTCGTCAGAAAAGGGCATGATAATTACTTTTTTCTGTATAACAGGATTATTAGTTACTCGTTGGATTTTGGGGGGCCATTTACCATTAAGTGATTTATATGAATCATTAATCTTTCTTTCATGGGCTTTTTCCATTATTCATATGGTTCCGTATTTTAAAAAACAAAAAAATTATTTAAGCGCAATAACCGCGCCAAGTACTTTTTTTACCCAAGGGTTTACTACTTCAGGTCTTTTAACTGACATGCATCACTCCGAAATCTTAGTGCCTGCTCTTCAATCCCAGTGGTTAATGATGCACGTAAGTATGATGATATTGGGCTATGCAGCTCTTTTGTGTGGATCATTATTATCAGTAGCATTTCTAGTAATCACATTTCGAAAAATCATAAGAATTGTTTATAAAACCAATAATTTATTAAATCATTCATTTTCCTTTAGTGAGATACAATATATGACAGAAAGAAAGAATGTTTTAAGACATATTTCTTTTCTTTCTTCTATTTCTAGGAATTATTACAAGTTTCAATTGATTCAACAATTAGATGACTGGGGTTATCGTATTATAAGTATAGGATTTATCTTTTTAACCATGGGTATTCTTTCGGGAGCAGTCTGGGCTAATGAAGCGTGGGGATCGTATTGGAATTGGGACCCAAAGGAAACTTGGGCATTTATTACGTGGACCATATTCGCGATTTATTTTCATACTCGAACAAATAAAAATTGGGAGGGTTTAAATTCCGCAATTGTTGCTTCTATCGGTTTTCTTATAATTTGGATATGTTATTTTGGCGTTAATCTATTAGGAATAGGATTGCATAGTTATGGTTCATTTATATTAACAATTAACATCTAATTTAGCAATTAACATTTAATTGCATTAAAGATTAAAGAAAGGGTCTGATGAATGCAACTTTATAGGACAGCAAAGCATATATACAAAAAAACTTCAGGTAAGCCGTTGAGAACCTTTTGAATCGCCATATTACTTGATTCAAAAAGTTCTCACAAATGCCAAAAAATTTTTGTTACAATTCATTTTTTTTAACTTAAATTTAAGAGACGAAAAAAGAAGTTTTTTTCGTTGTATAACATAACGATTTTTCTTTTTTAAAAATCATAGGATTTCTTTTTTGCTTTTTTGTTTTATTTAGAAAAACTATCTATAAAAATAATTAGATAGAATAGCTTCGACTCTGTCAATTGATAATGAGAAAACGAAATCCGGATAAATACCAATACCTATTACAGGCAGAAGGATAGCGATCGAAATAAATAACTCGCGCGGTCCAGAATCAAAAAAATAAGAGTTTGGGGCATTAAACAGCCTGTATCCATAGAACATCTGGCGTAACATAGATAATAAATAAATAGGAGTTAATATAATTCCAACTCCCATTACAAAAGTAATTAAAATTTTTGACATTAAAAGATATTTTTGGCCGGCAATTATTCCAAAAAAGACTATCAATTCCGCAAAAAAACCGCTCATGCCCGGTAATGCAAGGGAAGCTAGTGATAAGATACTGAATGTCGTGAATATTTTTGGCATTGGGGTAGCCATTCCGCCCATTTCGTCAAGATAAACACGACGTATTCTATCATAACCCGTTCCTGCCAAGAAAAAAAGTGCAGCGCCAATAAATCCATGTGATATGATTTGTAAAATAGCTCCGTTGAGTCCCATATCACTTATAGAGCAAATCCCTATAATTATGAAACCCATATGAGATACAGAAGAATAGGCTATTCTTTTTTTTAAATTTCGTTGGCCGGGAGATGTTGAAGCTGCATAGATTATTTGTATTACGCCTACTATTATCAACCAGGGAGAAAAGATAGAATGAGCGTGAGGTAATAATTCCATATTGATTCGAACCAACCCATATGCCCCCATTTTTAATAAGATTCCGGCTAGAAGCATACAAGTACTGTAATGCGCTTCCCCATGGGTGTCTGGTAACCATGTATGTAAGGGTATAATCGGCAATTTGACAGCAAAAGCAATAAGAAATCCAATATAGAAAAATATTTCTAGTGCCACAGGATATGATTGATTGACTGATGTTTCAAAATTGAATCTTGGTTCATTGGATCCATATAAAGCGATACCTAAAGCTCCCATTAATAAAAAAATGGAACCCCCTGCAGTATACAAAATAAACTTTGTAGCTGAATACAGACGTTTCTTTCCCCCCCACATCAATAGAAGTAGATAAACGGGAATTAATTCTAACTCCCACATGATAAAAAAAAGTAAAAGGTCTTGAGAAGAAAATAATCCTATTTGACCACTATACATTGCTAACATCAGAAAATGGAATAATCGGGAATCCCGAGTAATTGGCCGAGCCGCTAAAGTAGCTAAAGTGGTGATAAATCCTGTCAGTAAAATAGGTCCTAAAGAAAATCCATCTATTCCCAATCTCCAGTAAAAATCAAAAAATTTGATCCATTTATAATCTTCTGTTAATTGGATTAATGGATCGTCCAATTGGAAATAATAAGAGAACGCATAAGTCATTAAAAGGAGCTCTAAGACGCATATACCTGAGGTATACCACCTAATTACCTTATTTCCTTTATGAGGCAAAAGGAAAATTAAAAAACCCGCGGATATCGGAAAAACTACAAATGTTGTTAACCAAGGAAAAGAATTCGTGGTAAAGACAAGATACACTTGGACTAAAAAAACCCGTGCGCGAAAACATAATATATATATATATTTTATTATTTTTTCGAGTACGGGTTTTTGTCGGTAAACAAAAAATCAAATAGATTCAAGTGGGTTTTTCTGGAAAGTATCAATAAGCTAGACCCATGCTTCGAGTTGTTTCATGCCATAAATAAACTCGAACACTCAAGAAATCTGTCGGACAGGCGGATTCACATCTCTTACAACCCACGCAGTCCTCTGTTCTTGGAGCAGAAGCAATTTGCTTAGATTTACATCCATCCCAAGGTATCATTTCTAATACATCTGTGGGGCAGGCTCGGACACATTGAGTACACCCTATACATGTATCATAAATCTTTACTGAATGTGACATTGGATTTCTAATTTTTTAACGTCATAAAAATTCAATCTAGTAAATTTCTAAATGAATCATTATATATTTAGACACCAGACGAATCAATGATTTAGCAGAATTTTCTTATTTAATTCTGGATCGACTCATGAGATAGAGTAGAGCCAAGATACTTTCATTTCTTACGTTTTCACAAACATGATCCGTAAGTTACGTATCATACATGCCAACTCGAATTAATGGATATGAAAATTCTATTTTATATTATTAATACTACTTATTCAACAAATTCGATTGATTGATACGGGTTGATTTTCTGTTACGATAAATTGACGAAACAATAGCCAGTCCAATAGCTGCTTCAGCGGCTGCGATAGCTATAACAAAAATTGAAAAAATATTTCCTTTTAATTGACGACTATCAAAAAAATCAGAAAATGTTACAAAATTTATATTAACTGCATTCAGTATAAGTTCAAGACACATAAGGGCTCTAACCATATTTCGACTCGTGATCAACCCATAGATACCGATAGAAAATAAATAGGCACTCAAAACAAGTACATGTTCGAGCATCATTGACCAACTCCTTATAGTTTTCGATTTTTTTTTTCAATATGAACAACAATTCAACATCAACAGATTGGATTGACTAGAATAAGAATATCACAAGTACAGAACAAAGAAATATATGGATAATAAATCAAGTTTATACATAAATAAGCTTTAAATAGAATTGAAGAAAAATAGATGTAATAACATAAAGTGTAATTTGAATTGCGATTATTAATTCTAAAGATTTATTACTGACGAGCCACAGCAATCGCACCTATCAAAGCAACTAAAAGAATTATTGAAATGAATTCAAACGGAAGAAAAAAATCTGTTGATAAATGAATTCCAATTTGTTGACCATTACTTATCAAATCTTGTTCTATAATCTGATTTGTTCTTGTAGTCCAAATAATCCCGTACCATGACGTATCTGGAACAATAGTAATTAGTGAAACAAAAATGCTTGTACAAACTACGGAAGTAACCCCGTTTCCAACAGTCCAAAGATTCAAATTTTTGTAATATTCTGAACCATTCATGAACATCACGGCAAATAGAATTAAAACATTTATAGCTCCCACATAAATAAGGAGCTGTGCAGCAGCTACAAAATGAGAGTTTGATAAAATATAGAATAAAGATATACAAACAAGAACGAATCCCAACGAAAAGGCAGAATAAATTGGGTTGGTAAGTAATACCACTCCCAGACCTCCTAATATAAGACCTAATCCCAGAAAAACTAAAAGAAAATCATGTATTAGTCCAGGCAAATCCATTGCACGTAAAATAAGAGATAAAAACTTTTGAATTGTTTTTTCATGACCTTATTGACTTGAGCAGGAAAAACTTTTTTATAATAGGTTCTTAATTAAATTAAACCCTAAATGGGGTAAATTACTATAGGTACAGCTATTGTACTAATCTCATTCTTTCTCGAAAAAGGCATTATAAATCTAAATTTCATTTTCGAAAAAATTATGGATAGAATTACAGATATATTAATCTCATAGATTTTCAATCCAAATTTAGCCGCGATGCTATTCTCATCAATCAATCAAATCATTGTACTTTTTGTAGTTAGTGACCAAGAAAAATGAAAGAAATCCCATTTCATCCCTTTCGATCAAAACTAAATTTTAGTTTAAAAATTGTACTTTTTAATTAATCAAGGCGGTTTACCTATTTTTTTTTGGAGTTGAATTCAAAATTGTTCGAATTGTATAATCGTCAACTACTGGCGTTGGTAAACGACCTAAAGCAATTTGATTATAATTCAATTCGTGACGATCATAAGTAGAAAGTTCATATTCTTCAGTCATTGATAAACAATTTGTTGGACAATACTCAACACAGTTGCCACAAAATATACAGATTCCAAAATCAATACTGTAATTAAGCAACCCTTTCTTTCGAATGTCAGTTTCCAATTGCCAATTAACAACAGGTAGATCTATAGGACATACACGAACACATACTTCACAAGCAATGCATTTATCAAATTCAAAATGGATTCGACCGCGGAAACGCTCTGATGTGATTAATTTTTCATAAGGATATTGAATAGTTACAGGTAAACGGTTTGCATGGGATAAGGTAACTATGAAACTTTGACCAATGTACCTTGCAGCTCGTATGGTTTGTTGCCCATAATTCATGAACCCAGTTACCATGGGAAACATATCGTGAATATTTATGAATAATTTTATGTTTGTTTTTTTCTCTTGTTTGAAGACAAATCATGAATATAGAAAAAATATTCTTTTATTAATCTTTTATAGTGAAAGGAGTTGGAAAGAGGTTGTTAATAATAAATTACCGAGAGAAATAGGTAAAAGAAATTTCCATCCAAGATTTAAAAGTTGGTCCATTCTTAGTCTAGGTAAAGTCCATCTTGTTGAAATAGGAATGAACAAGAACAAATAAGTTTTAACCAATGTAATAAAGATACCAATTGTTGTTCCAAAAACTCCACCTATTTTATTATTTTCAAAAAGCGCAGGAACGAATATATACGGAATAGAAATATTCCAACCACCCAAGTAAAGAACTGTTACAAATAATGAAGAAACTAATAAGTTTACATAGGAAGCAATATAAAATAAACCAAATTTGATACCCGAATATTCGGTTTGATAACCTGCTACTAATTCTTCTTCTGCTTCTGGTAAATCAAAAGGTAATCTTTCGCATTCTGCTAGAGAAGAGATAAAAAAAATGATAAATCCTATAGGTTGACGCCACAAATTCCATCCCCCAAAACCAGATTTTGATTGTGCCTCAACTATATCAACTGTACTTGAACTGTTAGATAATTATAGTCGGTGATAACATCACTGTTCTCATCGCTATTACAGAACCGTACATGAGATTCTCATCTCATACGGCTCCTCGAAGGCTATAAATAAATAAATTTAAAGATCGTATTATTTATTTTGATATATTTGTAGAATAGATAGGATCAAAACCAAATCTATCGACGTTCCCAAATTCGAGCAATGAAATTCTATCTGTTATAATACTAAAAAAAAAGTACTTCTGAATTGATCTCATCCTTTACTTTAAAAATTTCAATTTTTCTTTCTTGAGTAATAACTTAAATCCTTCAATAAAATACTCTTAGTAAAAAGGAAAATATTCCTTGTAAAAATCCCAATAGATATTTCAACCTATCGTTTTCGATTACGAATTAGATATTTCGAATTATGACATGAATTCCATCTCTGTGAATATCGGTATAGGAAAAAAGAAGAAAAAAAGATTACTTTTTTCTATTGTAATTAGAGTCTTTTTTTTTTTCGTTCCTATTCTTCTTTCTGAATTCTTCTTTCTGAAAAAAAGAAAAGGGGATTCAAAAAGGAAAGGATTATTTCGTTCCTGATAGTTATTTCTTTAATCGGTGGGTAGGAGCATACTCTGGGTCGGAATCATGGGGAGTACTTCCTGATCATTTCTACCAACTTAAAGCCCCAATTAATATACTTTTATATTATGCCAAAATATCCTTTTAGATAATTTTAAAAATCTCTATTACTAATCCTTTGTGTATCTTGGTGTTCCTAACCATCCACTCATTTTTGCTCAATCACCCGTTAGCATTATGGTAATACATATAAATGATAGTGACAACTCAATGCGGTTGATCTTTTGAGCCCGCTTCAAGCCAGGATGACTAATCAACCAATATTGGGGCGAACGGTCTTTTTTTCTTATGTTTATTTCTGTTTTACTCTTGTACATAGGAAACGAGTCTCAATTTTTTACTGCAAATTTAGAAGTTGTTTTCTTTCACTCATATAACTATCCAATTTAGTTCATCAACCCCAATGATGAATAAAAAATGAAGATATCTATTCAATTCATTTCGCCTTCTTCCTAAAAAGAAAGGAATAGGGAAAAGTTTATGTTTCAACGAATCACACGTAGAGATATGGATAATACACAAAGAGTTAAAGGTATTTCATAACTAATTGATTGAGCAGCAGCTCGTAGACCACCTAAAAAGGAATATTTATTATTTGATCCATATCCTGACATAAGAAGTCCAACGGGAGCAATACTTGAAATGGCAATCCATAAAAAAACACCAATATTTAGATCAGTTAATACAAAGTGATAACCAAAAGGAATTACTGAATAGCTTAATAGAGTTGATATGACTGCTATGGATGGTCCGATATTGAATAAACGAGTATCCCCCCTAGATGGAAAAAGATTTTCTTTGAAAAGTAGTTTTGTTCCATCTGCTAGAGCTTGAAGAACTCCTAAAGGACCGGCATATTCAGGTCCAATACGTTGTTGTATCCCTGCAGCTATTTCTCTTTCTAACCATACAATTACTAGTATGCCTATCGTGATTCCCAATACAAGAGTCAAAATAGGGACAAACACCCATATAATTCCATAGACCTCGTTTAAGGATTCTAATCTAGAAAAAGAATTGATAGCTTGTACTTCTGTTGTATCAATTATCATTTCAACGGTCAACTTCTCCCATAATGATATCTATACTACCTAGTATTGTCATAATATCGGCCAATTTCATTCTTTTAACTAATTCAGGAAGAATTTGCAAATTGATAAAACCCGGCGGGCGAATTTTCCATCTCCAAGGAAACCCGCTCTGATCCCCTATCAGAAAAATTCCCAATTCTCCTTTTGGGGCTTCGACTCTCACATAAAGTTCTTGTTTCGGTAATTCAAAAGTAGGAGAAGTTTTTTTACTAATGAATCGATATTCGAAATCGTTCCATTCTGGACCCCTTTCTTTATCAAAACGTCGGATTTCTAAATTTTCATAGGGCCCCCCCGGAATTCCTTCCAGAGCCTGTTGAATAATTTTTATAGATTCCATCATTTCACCAATTCGGACTAAATAACGAGCTAATGAATCTCCTTCTTTTTGCCACTGGACTTCCCAATCAAATTCGTCGTAACACTCATAATGATCAACTTTACGAAGATCCCATTGTACTCCAGAAGCTCGTAGCATTGGTCCCGATAACCCCCAATTTATTGCTTCTTCTGTACCAAGAATACCTACTCCTTCAACTCGTTCTAAAAAAATAGGATTTCGCGTAATAAGTTTTTGATATTCAGCAACTCCTATTAAAAAAAAATCGCAAAAATCCAAACATTTATCTATCCAGCCATGAGGTAGATCAGCCGCTACCCCCCCGATACGAAAAAAATTATGCATCATTCTCATACCAGTGGCAGCTTCGAATAAATCATATACTAACTCTCTCTCTAAAAATATAGAAGAAAGGGGTCTGTGCCCCAATATCTGCCATAAAAGGGCCAAGCCATAACAAATGAGAAGCTATACGACTCAATTCCAACATAATTACTCTGATATAGCCAGCTCTTTTAGGTACTTGAATATTTCCTAACAGTTCTGGACCATTCACTGTTATTGCTTCGGTGAACATAGTAGCCAAATAATCCCAACGTGTTACATAGGGCAAATATTGTATAATTGTTCGATTTTCCGCAATTTTTTCCATTCCTCTGTGTAAATAACCTAATATTGGTTCACAGTCAACAACATCTTCGCCGTCTAGAGTAACGATGAGTCGAAGAACACCGTGCATTGATGGGTGATGGGGACCCATATTGACTATCATAAGGTCTTTTCGTGTAGCTGGTACATTCATAGGGATTTCCTCGATTTATTCTTCCATGAATTACGGAAAACAAAAAAAGTTCATCTCAAGATCTAATAAATCAAATAATTCAAAAAAATTCGTCAAATTAACGAGTTTTTGACTCCCGAATATCCAACCGGCTAATTAATTCTTTATAATGTATTCTATTTTTCTTTGCTAAATAAGACAGCAATCGTTGACGTTTTCCTAGAATTTTTCGCAAACCTCTCTGGGATAAATAGTCTTTTCTATGCAATTCCAAATGTGAAGTAAGTCTTCGTATCTTATTAGTGAAACTTACTATTTGAAATTCAACAGATCCCTTATTTTCGTCTTTTTTTTCTTGTGAAATAACGGAAATGAATGAATTTTTTACCATAAAATAAGTACCCCTTTTTTTTTTAGTTTAAGATATTTTTTATTGATCAGTAATAATAGAAAATGGAAATAATAATATCAGTTCATTTTAATTTGGTATACACAAAAATCTTTCTTTGCTAGTAATTCAAAAATTTGTCAAATAAAATTTATCATTAATCAATCCAATTTTTTTTATTCGGTTATGTTATAGATATAAGGTTATGTTATAGATATAAAAAGGATGGTCTATTGTTTCGACTTACAAAAGAGAAAAAAAAATTCATTTCTAGATCTAATTGATACATGATTGAATTCCATGTACCAGAATGGAATATGGAGTGTAAAAGAATGACGTGTCCATCTCTTTGTTTTCATATACTAGATCAGATATCCTATGGGATATATGAAAAATGCACCCTTAACTAAAACTAAAATTTCAACCTTGGATATATATATATTCTTACCATACTGAAACGACTGGCATTGTTAGTATCGAACCAATAACGATTCATACAAGCTAAATCTTCTAGTCGAAAATTGGGCCAAAGAAAAAATTTGAATTTAATTAGTTTATTTTTATCTCTATCAAAATGTTTGCTTTTATCCAAAATGGAACCACTGTTATTACCATTGAAAATTTCTGTATTTATATAAATATCATTTTGATTTTTAAAATTGAAAGAAGTTAGAATTCTTAATTCTCTACGACGCTTAGGGGATAAAATATTTTCAGGAACAAGTAAATCATAATCTTTTTTGTCTCTATCTCCAATTAGACTTTGATGTCTTTCAATAGATTCGATAAATTTCTTTTTATCAACATAGATTTTTTCTCTGTATTTTTGATTAATTTGTTGTTTGTTCTTATGAACTAATAAGATACCTACCTTTTGATACAAAAAAAATTGGCTATCATTTTTTACTGACAGACGAAGAGGTTCGATAATTAATATCCCCTTTTTTATCAATTCTGTAAGAGTTAAATCTTTCTGAACCATCATAATACTCAGACTTATTTCTTGCCTTTGAATAGAAGATATAAGAATTTCTCGTGGATTTGTCAGTCTAAGCAGAAGACAATATACTTTGATATTATTGATTATTTTTTGATTTAAAGAACCGTTCCATCTTAATTGAAAACATAAATATCGTTTTAGGAAGAAATCAAGCTCTACTTCCGTATGACTTTTGTTTTGTTTTTTATTTCTATGTTTTTTCATATCTAATCCCATATAATCTTCTTCAATATCTTTTTCTTGATTTGCGAAAACTGATCCAAAGTCCATCTGGTCTTCGGATTCTTTTTCTTCGTGATTTCGATTCTCTAATTCAATGAATTTTTTTTCATTCGAGGATATAGATAGAAAAGGATTGCCATTTTTCTTCCCCTTGATTTTCTTATTTTTACTAATATTTTCATTTCGATGAAAATTGAAAAGAAGAAATTGGATGGGTATCACCCATGGTTTTATCTTATATGTGTTATAAAGTATCACAAATTTTTGAAAGAACCAAAGTTCAAAATTTGATATGAGACGATTTTGTATTTCTTCATTCATTCCCATCCAATCAAAAAGGTTTTTTTTTGGATTGGATGAATTGACTTCTTGATCTTGGTGAATTGTAAGAAAAAAGAGATTTTTCTTATCAATTTTATCAATTATTTGATACTTATTAGTCCTAATCTTAGTATTTTTTTTATCTTTGCTTCCGATATCGATCCAGGAATCAATATCGACCTTCTTTCTAAGACAAAAATTGAGAATTCTCCAATCAAAATATTTTCTATCCGGGCTTTTCTCCATATCGATAATATCATCTTCCGCTAGATAATTATTGATAGGAATACTTTCTAATATTTCAAATAATTTTCTTTTATTTGTGTTGTAATTATAAGAAATCTCTTGTTTATTATTTACTTGTACTAGGGATCCGTAAATATATGAGTCCTTCTTTTTTTCATAATTAATAGATTTATATGATAAAAGATTATATCTATAGTGTTTTTTGAAATTATCTTTTTGATTCGGCAATGAGTCTGCCTCAAAATCATTTTCTTTTTCGTAATGAATTAATTGGTCTTTTTCATATAAATTCCATTTTTTATTTCGAACCATATGGTGTTGATCGATTCTATTTCGCCATTTTTTCGGTATTAATCTAGACCATCTAATTTGAGCTAAATCGTATTTATATTGATAATGACTCCTTAACCAGCTTTTCCATTGATCCATTACAAAATTTCTAAATTTTTTATCTTTTAATTCGGAATTAAAAAATCCTTGGTCTTTAAAATAATCCTTTATTTCATTCTTAAGAAAAAGGCCATGATATTGAAGGATAGATCTTAACTTATATAAGTTAATAATTTTGATTTGTGATAATTTGTAAAGTACATATGCTTGTGACAAGGAGGATATATCACACTGTGAATTTTTATTAATAACAGAAATATTACTATTATTAAGTGACTGTTTTATAATCGAAATAAAGTGAATTGTATTTTGATTTGTTTTATCAATTTTTTTGTGATTTTTTTCATTATTGTAAATGTATTCAGAAATTTTTTTTTTTGTTGATTCAAGAAAAAACTGTACATTAATCCTCGGAATATTAATGATACCTAAAAAGATATCTATGTATATCTTTTTAATCAAAAATTTTATAAAAAAATGGAATTTATGCGATAATCGAGCATTCCATCTTTTTAATATCTGTGAAAGATTTTTTGATGATTTTAAACTTTTACCATTATAACTTATTTTGTTAGGACTAATATTTATTTCTGAGGTTCTAATTTGAGTTTCCTTTTCTTTTGTAATTTTTTCTATTTGATTTATGATTATCTTTCTTCTAGAAGAAAGATCTTTCATTTTTTTTTCTGTCAATGAATAATTTATCCAAGCCGTAGATCGAATTGGGGTAGACAATTTCTGAATCGTCCCGTTATTTTTATTGATTGTCGAATCTTTTTTAGTTTCATCCACCAATTCATATACTTTTCTAAATCCAGATAATAAAATTGGATTTCTTTTTGAGTTGGAAAGTTTGTTTATTATTTCTTTTCGAAAAAAAATGTTTTTGATGACCCGGTTTTTTTTTTCTTTTGATAATTTTAGAAAAAATTTTCTTCTTTCTTCTAAAATTGTTATAACTCGAAAACTTTTTTTTTTCATTTTTCTAATTTTTTTTTCGAGTTTTTTAAAAATAGGTTCAAAGAGGGAAAGCCGTTTTCGGGGAGAACCAAAAGGCAGTTCCGCTTCCATTCCCCAAACTGTTAAAAAACAAAAATCATTTTTTTGTGTTTTCTTTTTCATTGGATCTTTGTGAGGGAATTTTAACTTAGATCTGTGCCAAGGTTTTAGACGAAAAGGAAATAGGATCTTTATTTGAATCCCGTCTGTTAACCAGTTTTTCGGAAATTCTTTTTCTGATAATTGAACTCCGTTATAGGTGCATTTAACATGCATTTCTCTACTCCAATCTTTTAAATCCTCGGACCATTCGGGAATTTGAAAAAATAGTATACGAGTGGTATTTTTGGTTATTATTAATGAGGGTAATATAATATATTTTCTAAGAATCGATTGGGTTACTAAAACACAACCTCTTATTACTTGAGCAAAAAGAATGCTATCCCAGGCTTCGGCTATTTCTATCCGAGTTTTTTCCTCTCTTTTGTTGTCTTCTCGTTTGTCCTCTTCTTTTTTCTTACTTTCTTTTGTTTTTTTTTCTGTATAAGTATAATCCGAAATTGCGAATTCCGTGTTTTTACACATCCAATTTATAAATCTTGTTTTCATCAATTCTGAAATACCAAAAGAAAAAAAAAGAGATTTGTCTATTCTGTCCAAAAAAAGGGGAGAATGCACATTTGCTTGAAACAGTTCCAAAATAGGGGTTTTGCGTCTTTGTGCTCGCATGGATCCTTTTATTATGTCTCGACGAAAGTCTGATTGTTGTGAATAACGTATCAAAGTCACTTCGTCTATTTCATCCGAATTTGTTGTATCTTTGGTATTATTATAAGTATCAGTATTTTGTTGATTATCAGTAAAAATCACTACACGTTTGGCTTTTCGTGAACGAATTTCATGATCTTCGGCCAGGTTTTCTTCATTTTCTCCCTCTTGCTGTTCCAAATCATCAATTAATTTATATGACCATCGAGGAATTTGTTTACTTATTTCTTTTATTCCAATAGAATTATTTCTAATTGTTTTATTTTTTGGATTCGCGATAACTATATCAAATAAAAATTTGAAAATTTTTATTCGATTTTCTAAATCCATATCCACTTTTTCTTCTTTGTGATCTGGAAAAAAAGGAAGTCCCTTAAAATTGAAACTCGATCTTGATTTTCCGGCAAATTCATTAATTAAGTTTAAGAAATAAGCAATTTCTGTTGAAATTGATTTTACATCCATTTTTGGTTTAAATTCTTGATAATTTGTAATAAGAATAAAAAGAAAAAGATGAATTTTATTTATCCAAACCTTTTCTGTGGAATTTTTTATAAAAGTTTTCTTTAAACTTGAGGGTGAAAAAAAAAAATGGA
>CANTUT010001338.1:7500-37500 GCA_947687605.1 Reutealis trisperma
GGGGGAAGTTGATACTCTGACTATCAGGAAGCCTATCTGAATTGAAAGGAGACAGTTTTCTGATCTTGGGGATGTGCCTACGAGTATCATCCTAAAGAAGCTGCTTGAGGGAAACATGGTGAAACTCCTTGAGCCAAAACCAGTCCCCAATCCACTTCCTAAAAATTACAACCCACATGAGAGGTGTGATTATCATCAAGGACCTGGGCACAAAACAGATGAGTGCAAGGCCCTTAGACACAGAATTCAGGACCTTATTGACTCCAATGACCTAATTCCATCAAAAGCCCGACCCAATATCAACACCAACCCTTTACCTACCGCACAGTCAATGCCATAAACAATCACGAGGGAGTTGACCCCTTCTCCTTGATAGAGTTAAGTCCTAATTATTGCTGTGTCTTGGACCTCACTAACCTAGTTGAGGAAATTGATGCCATCAGCAGAAGTGGCAGAGTTATCCAGAACCAACCAAGCCCAAACACTCAACCTACCCAACCCATACCTACACCTGCCAACAAATTGAAAGGGATTCTTGAACCAGATGAACATCCCATTCTTAAACAACTCAAGAAGACACAAGCCAACATCTCAATTTGGAGTTTGATCCAGTCTTTATATCCTCACTGCCAAGCTCTTTGCAAGGCGCTGAATCAATGCCAAGCTCCAATTGACATCACACCTGAGAACCTTGTTGCTTCTATGACCTCTACTGCTAAAGGGGTGTCCATCACTTTTGGAGAAACTGACATTCCAGAAGGAGATCCTAACCACAACAATGCCCTTTACATCACAGTGGTAACACGAGGAAAGACTGTGCCAATGGTTCTTATTGATAATGGTTCAGCCTTAAATGTATGCCCTCTGAAAGTAACAAGCTACTTAGGATTGGAGGTTACTGATTTTACCCCTTCGGATTAGATTGTAAGGGCATATGACAATACCAAGAGGGAAGTCCTTGGGGTAGCTATCATCGATGTAACTATTGGGCCAACATCTTTCACCATACCATTTCAAGTGATTGATGTACCTTCTTATTTTAACCTACTACTTGGGAGGCCCTGGATCCACCAAGCAAAGGCTATCCCTTTCTCCTTACACTAAAAAGTTATGTTCCCATTCAGAAATGGGGTCGTGACTATTAAAGGAGACATGCATGGAAGACCAGACATTTTAAGCTCCATTCCTATTCTTAAGATTCAGCCCGAACTGTCCTTTTATCCACTTTTAGGTTTCTCCTTCATTTAGTACATTGAGGGTGAAGAGGGTAAAGAATTCATTCCCTTTTGATTTTGACCCCTTCGAGAATATTACTGTTGCTAACATGCTCCACAAAATGAATTACTTTCCTAGTCTAGGTTTGGGAAGAAGCCAACAGGGCTTGAAGTCTTTCCTGGATTATCCAATTGCAACACCACCATTTAGGCTAGGGTATGAGCCCACTGATGAGGATTTGGAAGAAATGGAAAATCGGGCCAAAGAAATAGCTCCCCTTAAAAGAGGTGAGGTTTATGACTAGCCCATGTGCCCTTACTTCAAAACTCTAAATGGCTATTTTGTAAAGGAAGATGACACAGTTCCTTACTGTAACTTTCCTGAGCCTTGGGTCTACCCCATTACCGGAAAACTTATCCCCGAATTTGAAATCTTTTCTGATGTCAGGCTTGAGATAGAAGACTATGAGCTAATCTACATGCTCAGTCAGGATTGGGAAGAGAACATGGAGGCTAGTCTTTTTGATGAAGTGTTCATGCTCACTATTGAGAAGGAGAAAACTGACCCTTCTACCTTAATCCAGCCCACCGAGACCAAGCTGCAAAATTGGTCCTTTGAGGAGAGCCCCTTTTATCTTTCTGAACCAGAATCCATACCCGAATCAGAGTCTTAGTCTGAGATAGACTCATCTTCTAAATTTGAGTCTGTCTCTTCTATTTCTGTTGTTGATAATGTAACTGACCTTGAGGGTCTAACTTTTCAATTTGATGTAAATTGGGACATATCCCCATTTGAAATCAATAAATATTATACTCTTTCCTCTTACGACACTGTGTCTCCATTTTCCTTTGATGTTCCAACTTTTAAATCTGACTTAAATGAGACATCAACTAAAAATGAAATAAATGAAATAAAAGATGACACAATTAAAGAGCCTATTAATGCTGGCACTCATGACATACCAAAAATTACATTCATTGCATCTGCATGCATAAACAGGGATCACATTGAAAAGATGATTAGAGAATTTCAAGACTATTTTGCATGGCAACTGAAAAGACATGACAAGGTTGGATCTAAGCATAGCAGTTCATAAAATCCCGGTCTACCCAAGTGCTAAGCCCGTCAAACAAAAATTGAGAAGACTCAAGACAGAATGGTCTATACCAATTAAAGATGAAATAGCCAAGCTACTGGACCACAACTTCATTGAGCCGATTAATTATCCATCCTGACTTGCTAACATTATGCCAGTTCCCAAGAAAGATGGCAAAGTTAAAATGTGTGTGGATTACAGGGATCTAAATAAAGCCTATCCCAAGGATGATTTTCCCTTGCCTCACATTGATTTGTTAGTAGACCGCATGGCAGGTTTTAAATTGGTTTCCTTAACTGACCTAGCTGCAAGGTATAATTAGATAATGGTTCATCCTCCTGACAAAGAGAAGACAGCTTTCATTACTGAATAGGGCACCTATTACTACCAGGTTATGCCATTTGGGCTTAAAAATGCCGGGGCAACATACCAAAGGATGGCAACTACCATTTTCCATGACATGATGCATAAAAAAATTGAAGTTTATATGGATGACATGGTAATCAAAGGTACCACTATTGAAGAACATTCAGAGGCATTAAAGCGATTCTTCCTTAGACTTCGCCAATACAATCTCAAACTCAATCCTGCCAAATGTGTCTTTGGAGCCTCATCTAAAGTATTCCTGGGCCATATAGTCAGCAAGAAGGGTATAAAAGTAGACCCTATTAAATCAAAGGCAATTCTAGAAATGCCACCTCCAAAAATAGAAAAAGAGATCAGAGGTTTTCTTGGACGGCTACAATACATTAGTTGATTCATCAATCAGTTGGCTGATGTATGTGGTCCCATCTTCAAGCTACTCAGAAAAGGAGCCTCTAAGCAGTGGAATGATGACTGTCAAAAAGCTTTTGACTAGATCAAGCAGTACTTACTAAACCCACCGGTTCTACAGCCACCAAGGTTTGGAAAGCCTTTATTATTTTATCTATCAGTAATCGATGAAGCAATGGGGGCAATGCTTGCCCAAAATTCTCCTGACTCCAGCAAAGAAAATGCCATCTATTACTTGAGCAAAAGGATGCTATCTCATGAGCTCAAGTACAGTTTTATAGAAAAGCTGTGTCTTGCTTTAGTATGGGTCTGCCACAAGCTGTAACACTACCTTTGCTCCTTTACAACTCATATTCTTGCTGACAAGAGCCCTTTGAAATTCCTTATGGAAAGCTGGTTCTTGACAATAAGATGGCAAGGTGGATGGCTATATTAGTTGCATATGATCTGAAATATGTATAGCAAAAAGCAATCAAGGGTAGCATAATGGCTGATCAGTTAGCTGCAGCTCCGGTAGATGATCATTGGGTCGAGCCTGAATTTCCTGATGAAGACATCCTGACAATTGACACTGAAGTTTGGGAGCTTTACTTTGATGGGGCATCTAACAACAAAGGGTATGGTGCCGGCATTGTGTTCATTACACCGAGTGGGGAAAACTTACCCATAGCCATCAAACTAAACTTTGAGGTAACAAATAATGAAGCAGAGTATGAGGCATGCATCTGTGGTCTTGAGGCAGCAATAAGGATCAGAATCAAATGCCTTGAGATTTATGGGGATTTGAACTTGATAGTTTCCCAAGCCTTGGGAAAGTGGAAGATCATAGAAGAGCATTTGGTTCCTTACCATAAACGCTTAAATGAACTAGCAGCCAGTTTCTATGAACTATCTTTCCATTATCTTCTAAGAACAAAGAACAGATTTGCTGATGCTTTGGCCACACTTGCCTCAATGCTTGATATAAGCGATGGCTTCATAATCAGACCTGTTACAATTGAAGTTAAGCATGAGCCAGGCTGCATAGCTCATTGTTTGAATATTCAAGCAGCTGACAGCAAACCATGGTTTTGGGATATCTTCAATTACATCAAGAATGGACTATACCTTGAAGGGGCCTCTAAAACAGAAAAGAGGACTTTAAGACAGTTGTCTGAGAGTTTCATTCCAAACGGGGAAGTACTCTACAAATGGGTTTGGGATAACATCCATCTGAGATGTGTCATTGAAGCAAAAGCCCAACAGATCATGGAATAGATGCATGGTGGCAACGAAGGCCCACATATGAATGGAATTACTTTAGCCCACAAGATCATGAATCAGGGTTACTTCTAGCTTACCATGAATCAAGATTGCGCAAGATATGTTCAGAAATGCCATAAGTGCCAGATCTACGCCAAACTTCAGAAGAAGCCTCCTGTACCTCTATCTCCTATCACCACACCTTGGCCATTTGTAGCTTAGGGCCTGGACGTCATTGGCAAGATAAGCTCGAAGTCTTTCGACAAACATGAGTTCATTCTGGTGGCTATCGATTATTTCTCTAAATGGGTTAAAGCTGCACCTTACTAGATATTGGACTCCAAACGAGTAGCCTAGTTTATTCGTACCAACATCCTTTGTAGGTACAGGGTCCCTTTTAAGATCATCACTGATAATGGATCTCACTTCCAAAAAGAGGTTGCTCTGCTATTAAAGAAGGAGAAAATTCAATACCACAAGTCTTCTCCGTACAGACCTCAAAGAAACAGCGCAATTGAAGCCGCAAACAAGACTCTTAAGAGTATACTGCAAAAGATGGCTAACAACCATAAGGATTGGCACCTGCATTTGCCATATGCCTTATGGGGATACAGAACAATAGTACGTACTCCAACCAGTGCTACACCTTACTCTTTGGTGTACGGGATGGAAGCTGTCCTGCCGATCGAGGTAAAAGTCAAGTCAGCTCGCATTCTGAGGGAGAGTCAATTAGACGAAGTGGAATGGGCAAAAGGCTACCACAACCAACTTCTTGCTATCGATGAAAAGAGAATGGATGCCTAATATCATATGCAAGGCTATCAACAAAAACTAGCTAGGCACTTTGATAAAAGAGTCAGGAGCAGAGGATTACAAAAGGGTCACCTTGTCTTGAAAGAAATAAGGGTACCTGTTCATGATCCAAGGGGAAAATTCAGACTGAACTGGAGTGGTCCGCTTGTGATCAAGAAGATCTTATCTGGAGGAGCAGCAATCCTGACAGACTTGGATGGTGTAGAATTTGCTAGCCCATGCAACCTGGATCAACTCAAGAGATACTTTGCATAAAGCATTCTTGTAATTCATGCATAGCATTTGCAATCATTGTAAAATCATGCTCAGCATTCATATCTTTCCTTAAAAGTCAGAACTACGTGGACCTAATTCTCCATAAAGAGGAAAAAGAATAAAAATCATGAATCATTGTAAGGAGATACGTAGGCAGCCCATGCGGGTTCGGTCTAATTCATAAATAAAATTTTCATTTTCACATTCACTCAGCTCTTAATTTTGTCACAAAAAATGAAATGAAAAAAATAAGCTCGCTAAGTTGAAAACCCAAAAGGGCATCTTAGGCAAAAGTTAGAACAACAAAAAGAGATGAAAAAATGAATGATGTCTTATTTTGTCTCATTTAAACTTTGGAACATTAAAAGAAAATAAAGACATGGTCAAAATTTGTCCTAAACTAAAACAGTAATCATGACTCTTGCTCTATCTCCTCAAGTATAGCAGCCCTTCTAGCCTTCTCTAATTTCCACGAGTTGGCTATCCACCAGTCAATACATTGCATGGATTTACCGCCTTGGTCAGCAGAGCGAACAGCATGAAAACCCCTTACCCATCCATTTCTAATAGCTCAGGCAACAGTCTCGGTAATCAAAACAGATTCAAATAGAGCACCATCTACGGGCACGCACTGACTGTGTCCCATTTGGTGCATAACCCTAGTAGTTTGGTAAAAGGTCACCATCCTCAAACCTAGCAGGTAGACCATCTTGTAACCAAAGCTCATGGTCATGAAACTTTTGATCTTGTACCATTCGCATCTCCATAGCAGGTCATCAGAGTCCAGCTCTATTAACCATTTTGTCCATTCTTTCTAGGAATTCTGTTTAATCACAATGGTCCGAGTTCTATACCATGAAGTAGAATAATCCACCTTGGTAGAAGGTCCAACTATCCGGAGATGATCTCTTAGCCAAATCTAAAAAGTGCACAAAAGATAAGCATAAAGAAAATACAAAAAGCAGTTGAACTGAAATACAAAAGCCAAAATTTAACCTGAAGAATAATAGGGCTAATTGACAACGGCCTATCAGAAGTGCAAGACCTGTCTAAACTCATGATGGTCTTAGCCCGCACTATAGTTGTAATAGATCTCCCTTCCTCCATTTGCGGAATCAACTCAGTGACTCTAACATCGCCCCAACCGATAGAGCTCACAAATCTCTTCCATAGATGCCCCAAATCTGAAGGCATAGATGCCCCAAATCTGAAGGCATGGGCAGTTGGATCCCAAAAGCGCAAGCAAGTGCGCAGAAATTCCCAATCAATCTTTATGCCTCTTAAGGTGGGCATAACGCTTACCCCATACCTTCCTAGGTTAATTCTCTCCACTTTGGTAAGGTTCTTGCACCATAAGAACATTGCATGGCTGAAATAGGGCTCCATTATGAGGAATAAAAAATAAATAAAATTGATGGAGGGCAAAAAGTGATTGAAAATGACTTTTGGAGGCACAAAAATTGATGATACGGACTGGGAAATGGACAAAAACTGTTTAAGTAGGCAAATTTCTGGCCTACCAAATCTGTTGCCGGTGGCACGCCAATCATACCACCCGATACGGCGGTATGCCAGACATGCAGCTATGGCATGCCGCCTAAGGCGTGCCGTACCACCTCTACATCCTTATGCCTCTTTTCCTCAAAACAGTTTTTACATGATTTCTCAAGATTGCGGGCTTAAAATAATTCATTTTTCTCAAAATTGAGCAAAAAATGAGAGAAAAACGTAAGGTATAGTGCAATGGAATCCCTATTCAGTCAAACATTTGCATTCATACCATGCACCCATCTCATTCAAAACATGCATAAAGTCATACATATCATACATCCAAAATGTCACATGAGCATAAAAGTGCATATATTCAAAATATCATGCATACATCCATCATCCTCCATACATGTATACATGAAAAAGCAAAAGCTAACAAAACAGGTCTCTAACAACCGCGCCTAGGTCTACGGCGTCCTCACCTAGACATATCATGCTCGTGACTATCCTCTGACATATCCCTATCATGCAGAAAGGAGGTCAAAGCAAATGCATATCAGCCCATGAGATCATAGTCATAGCGAACAAACTCCATGGGAACCTAAGGAAGAAAGGAAAATATATGAGAATCACTACAAGGCAGACAGACAAAGGGCTGAAAGTACCAGCTGTGCAAAATGTTTACATATGTAACAGTCTCAGGGATAGTAGGGAAGAAGGTTGGACGATCATCAGGAAGATGGTAACGTCATGATCGGTTGCCACAAGAAAAATAATCCAAATGAGCTGGCAAATGGACAAGACCAGCAGGCAAGGTAACCAGATCAGTCGGACCTCCCACTGAAGCATCTGGAGCTGGTGCTGGAGCTAAGCCACTAGCCCTTGAAGGACCAATCCCAAAAGGATTAGCTGCAAAACCTAAAGGGCCAGCCATAACACTTGAAGGTCCAACCCTAGGACCTATGCTACCAACCGGAACAGTACTGCCAGCCTGTGGAGAGAAGAAGCTCCCAACTTTGAAGGGAGGACCCTGGGAAGACGCTGAACTAGATCCCCTATGTGACGGTCCCTGCAATCTATCCAAGGGAGGTGTGCCCCGCATCAAGGATGCCTCACAAAACTCATCATAGTCCATCTTAGGCAACAGAAAATCTAGACAGGAAACTCCAGCAACCTAATCATCCTCTCTTAGGATAGCTAGCCCAAACCTCATGTCTACTAGAGGGGACTGTGGCATAACTCTCTCTCCTATAACTTGTGCCCTTACTCTCTCTCCCAACTAGAACATCCTTAAAGACTCACAGCGGAGCAAGAGTCGACAATAGGACAAGTCTATGCTAGGCCTGAACCGGTCAGGAATCCACTCTTCGAACCTGATAAATGGCGACCATCTCACCTGCAAATAGATTGTAATATTCAACAGTAGAAGATAAATAGTAAGATTCGAGTTAAGATCAATAAAGAAATACCTGATCTACGGTCACAGTAGCAAAGATCCGTCTGCACTAATCAAATGGCTGCGCCATGAAGGAAAGTCTGTTGGACGCCCTCTAAATGCATCCATAGGGGGTCAATAGCAGTAGGCTCTCTCAGTGATGGAGCCAGCATCAGAAAGTACTATAAGAAATAAAATTCTGTCAGTCACTAGGCAGAGATTAGATAATAGAATACCAGAGTGTAATACTCACCTCGAGCACAATGGAGGTACCACCATGTCCGCAAAGCGTGCCACGGGAAATGTTGCACAGCTTATGATACATAGCACAAAGGGCTGCACCTTCCTAGTCAAACTCCCCAATCTCATCCAGATTCTCTAAGGATCACAGGACATTCAAATTTATGGAGTCCTTGTTATTATGCAGAAAAGTACAGCTCAAGATAATCAAAGCGCAAAGTCTAGCACCCTGATCAACACTATACTGACCAAGAGTCTAACCCATGGTCATCAAGGCCTGATGAAGCCAAGAACGTGGGACATGGAGGGTCCCATGAGGGGGATCAGCCCCAATCAGAGCGGTCATCTCTACAGAAGAGTGCTCAATCCATGAAGAATAAAACTCGAGAGGACGAGATCTGAAATGCATACCAGTAAGCATGCTCCACTCGAAGGGAGTCACTGTCATCTCACCGCAGGAAAGGTGGAATGTGTTCGTAGTATCCCAACAACGCTCTGCCAGTGCCCGGACCATAATGGTGTTAATCAGCTGCTTGATATCCAGCTCCAGCCACCCGAGTAAGCTAGATGGCTCGAGGCATAGACGGATAGCCTTCTGATTATTCAAATAAATACGGACCAGCTCTATAACACTACGGACACCCCTGGGCCTCAATTGTACTCTCTGTAATTTTTACAAAAAAAAATTGTTATTATTAATAATTATCAGAATTCTTACTGACTATACAGAAAAAGGAAAGCATACCTGAAGAGATCCAGTATAGCTGACATGGCGATCTGGCTCTTTCAACAATGTCTCCGGGTCTTGAGCACCCACTGTTGGCTGATTGAAGATTTCCATATTAAGAAAGTAAAAAAGAGAGAACAAAAAAGAGAAAAGAAAATTTTTAGAGAGAAGTAAAAGCTAGAGAGAGGGAGAGAAGAGAGAGAGTGAAAATGAACTTATGAGAAAAGTGAAGGAAATGAAGGTTTATATAGGAATAGAGGTGGGCCTCCCCCCCCCCCCCCCTCATAACATCTTTTTACTTTTTTGATTCGCAGGTCCAGTTTACGTGGTTTTGCCTTAACGGACTCATTTTAAATCATAATTCAATTCCATCTAAAGCAGTGAATCTGCATGATTTTTATCCATCTCTTGAAATAGACGGGTTCTCGATCGGAGTTCAGAATCTCCTGAAATCACAAAAAAGCTAAAATTTCAAAAATAGCTTAAAAATTGGAAAATAATCCAAATAGAGTCAGAATAGCCAGAAATCATACATGAAGCTCTTGTACAACTCCCAATACTAAAAGGGACATTCAGAATGCTCAGATCGATATCCTAAGCCTTTCATTTCACACTTATCATATTCGGCCTCTATCTGGCCAAATCAAATAAGGGGGGCAGCTGTGAACCCTCAAAATTACACCTCTAGTCGACCGTCTTTCAGTTACAAACCCACAGGATCAAACTGAGCTCAAATCAAAACTGAAACAGGCCTGAAATGGATGGAAACAGGTCGAAACGCACAAAAGGCACGCCACCATCTGGGCGATGCGTCTACTATGCCTCCTTCTAGGCGGCACACATTTTGTGCCGCCGGCTGGCTGCCGTGCTGCCATTAGCAGCACTAAATTGGTGCTAGAATCTAGGCAGCACGCCTGCCATACCGCCCAGACGGCCGATGCTGCCCGTGCCGCCGACGACGCACTGACGCCGCCGTCCATACTACCGGAACCCTCTCTGGCAGCTCTATAAATAAAGCCTCCTTCAAGCTCATTTGGACACACTCTAACGCATTCGAAGACATTCCAAGGTAGAAAACCTCTCTTATACTAACATACTTGTTGCTTTTAGATCCAAATTCCAAGTTCTTTTCAATTCAAAGTGGAGTTGAGATCCGAAGCAAGGCTTGTTCCATTCATCAGAAAACCAAGAAAATCAAAGGTATAATCCTTTTTTATTTTAAAAATTCTAAATTTAGATCTAGAATTCTCTTTAGGTCTAAAACTGAAAAGATCTAAGATTTACTAATTTAAGAATCAGAATTAAGTTAATAAACAAATCAACACCTTTTTATAACCCTCCTTCACAAGAAGGGAGAACTGCATGGGGTTTGATTCCTATTTGATAGGATACACAGGCTGCCATTCTGAAGGGCATCAACTCCAAAATCTTTTTATCAATATTATTTTCTTTTTTATTTTGATTTATTTGTATTAATCTTTTGTTTATGATTTTATTTTTTAGTTTATTTGGGGAATGTGTGCTTTTCCTAGTACCCATAAGGGCTAGAGGAAAGATCCCCTTTATTTCAATTATTTTGATATGGTAATAATTAAGTAGGATTTATCTTGTTTATTTATTGTCATATATATATATATATATATCTGTTTCATTCATCATTATATTCCTATTCATGCATACACAAAAATTCATTTTTTAAGAGTTATTTTCCATTTTTAGCCAAACTAAAGAAAATTATATTTTTTTAATTGTGTAATTACCAAAACCTGATCCCCGAGCCCTCCTTGGTCACTCACAAATTGGTGCACTTTTCCATTGGGATAAATCAAATTATTTTTTAAAGTCAATCATGTTGGGTTTTCTTTAATTTTCCCAATTAAAATAAATAAATTAAAGTGGCGACTCACCTTTTAACCTTCAAAATACAAAAAACAATTTTCTGAACTCACAGTGAGTTCCAATTGTGGAGTTTCTCCTGAAAAGCATTTCGATTCCTAGGTGGATCGGACCGGTGCTCAGGCGAGGCCTCACACATACATCTAGGAGATCATTATCAAGATACACCTTTATCTTATATTTCCAATATGCATAATCGGTACCGTCAAAGTATGGTTTGAGATGATGCATTCCTTCATTAGCCATGTTGATCTTTACTTATGCAATTAAGCTTGTAAATATGAGACTAAGGCTCTAATACCATTTGTTATCTAAGATATGAACTAAGAAATGGGGTTGAATTAGTGGTTAATTAAAATTTTAGAACAATGGAAACTTCAAAATGTATAGCAGTTTAAAGATAAAGGGAAAGAGAGAAAGAACACAATGATTTATAGTAGTTCAAATTATAACCAATCCTACATCCACTCTCCTAATCCACAATTGGGTACTTTCACTATCTATGGAGTTTTATCAAGTTCGCTCCCAACTTAATGTTTAGGCTCACACCAAACCTTACAAAAGTTTTCCCAATGCTCACTCTTAAACCTAAACAAGAGTTTTAAGAAGGCTATCTCTAAAATCTAACCAAGTGTTTTACAAAGACTTACACTCAAACCTAACCAAGAGTTTTCTAAGGCTCACTTCCCAACCTATACAAGTGTTTCAATGGCTAACACTCAATCGACTAACACAAGATGTGTATTACAAAGGTTTTAGGCTTGAGAAATAAAATTACAAGAGTTTGGACACTTGATAAACTATTCTTTTATGTTTAAGGCGTTTGGACAATTTATAGTTTACATCTTCCAAAGAGCCGTTACAAATTAGTACAGAGGATAAAAACTTAATTCCAAAGCAACTTGCAAAAAGTTATTTGTCTAAGGCAAAATCATAGTCGCCAAACCTAAATCACGATCTCGAAATTCATGTTTCCAATGGCCAGTGACATGTGGTGTCTAATTGTTGGATGCTTGGCTAGCCGTTGAAGATGTTCCCTGACATTACAAATCTCATAGTCGTGATTCCATTATTGTGGTCACGATTAACCTTTCATGCTGAATATTGTGGTTGTGATCCAGGTCATGAAATCCACTAACCTTTTGTCCTTCTTTGCCTTAAATTAATAATAATTGCAATATACCTAGTCGCAGTTATGAAATTTTATTAACAGGCGCGATTTATAGTAAGCTTTCTACACTTAGGAAATTTTTAATTTTTAAAATTTAATCTTTTCTAAGTGTATTTCTTATAAAATAAACATTAATTGTAAACATTATATTATTCCAGTTTAATTGGCAATATCAAAATAGAGATTGACCAAGTTATGAAATAACTTAGGCCAATAACTATGCTTCACGGTGGTGACTTTTCTGTTAAGGTGGTGAAATAAAGATTGAAGAATTCTTGAGGCTACTGCATTATTTTTAGGGCTATGAACCATGAGTCAAGGTGGTGAAGTTTTTTCCTCATAATTTTTCAAATTTCAAACTTATGCCATTTAAAGGGTTGACTTTCATTCAAGGCAGTGAATATGTAAATACATGTCACTTTATATAAGTATTTCTAAGATGTAATAGAAGTGAAATAATAAAGTTAATATTCAATAAATTTAGGCTTATTTAAACAAAATTTTCGATTCACCAAATATAAAGAAGACAACACTCATTATTATCGAGCCGATGCTTATCATTTTCTTGATTATACTCAGGCTCATTATCCCTTCTATTTTCATATTTTGATAATCATTACTATAAGGTGGGAAATTATTACCTGGGTTGGCTCAGCCAGTAGATAGGTAATCCCTTTGTGATTATTCTTCATTTCCTTCTATGTCAGCCTGGCATAGCAAGTAAGCTTCACTACACTAAAGCTTGTTCCTCTGATTTTTAGGAATATTTCAGTAACATCCTAAGTAAATCCAATATCATGAAATTCATAATACTAATAAAGTAGTAGAATTTGGAAAGACCATTAGGTTAGTAAAGATAATACCTAGTTAAATTTGCTTAAAGTGTGTTTAATTTCACTTGGGTTGTTTATGTGTTTATTTATGATGATTATGTGTGTATTAGATATAATAACTAAAGATGAAATTAAAATTTTACTTGAAATATTAAACATGAATGAGTAGATCTTAGAAGGGCAAAATGGATATTTTGCAAAAACTATTAACTTTTAATGAAGTATGCTAGTAAATGATCAAGACTTGGGCTACCCAAGCCTATTGAAGTAGTAGCCAGCCATTGTTAGTAAAGAAGGGAAAGGAAAATTTAAATTATGTAAAAAAAAACTCTTTGAATTTTTAAATAATAAAGATTAGTGGAAAATGGACCACACTTTCCACAAACCCATCATTTTGACATTTTAATTTATATTTATTTTATTCTAAGCTAATTTTTCATCACCACAATTTCAATCCCATAAAAATATCACTCTCTATTATCAAAAACTTTATTGAAAATCTTTCCATAATAGCCATTGGATTAAACTAAATTAATCCTCACTATTGATCTTTTTAAGTTCACTACTAATTCTAATCATCTTTCTTATTTTCTATACAAACAAAGAAAATAAGAATTCTCTTCCTATCTTGAAGAAATATTCGATCACCCCCTTCAAATCCCTCAAGTTCAAGAATTCACTAAGGTAAATCATTACAACTTTGCCTCAAATTTCATTCTAAACTTGAATCTTGAGTTGTCTTGTTAATGTCTTGAAGTTCTCTTCTCTTCCTTTCTTCAAATGATTCAGCCTACTTGTTATTCATAGGGGGAAAATTATTGCTTGGTTGTATATGTGTTAGTGATGAATGAGAGTTTATAAGTTATGATTTGATCAAGTGAGAATGTGGAACAATTGTCAATATAAAAGCCTATAGGGAGAAAACCTAGGTTCAACTATTTGAGAATCCAAGGATTAAATTCAAGAATTGAATGATGATTTAAGCTTCTTAATGTATTAATTAAAGGATCCTAAAGTCAATTTGAAGGTTGATCGTGATATTTTGAATTTTCCTTTTCCTTTTCCTTTTCTTAATTGAATGTGTATTAAGCCAATTTGAGTTATAAGCAAGTGAACATCACTTTCCCCAATTTGACTTTTTGACCACTTTAAGGTTTTGGAATTCAAAATTGCTAAATTTCAATTGATTAATGAATTAATTTTCTTTAAGTATTAATTGAATAAATTAATGATCAACATGGAATTGGAAACATATAAATTGTTTTTCCTAGTTTGAGTTTTGGCCTTGATAGGGCTTTGCCACAATTACTTGATTCTTTGAAATTGATCAACGTGTTAACCTTGTATGTGAATTGAAGGTTGGAAGCATCAAATTGAACTTTTGACTTAATGAAACCTTACTTCCCTATTGACTTAGTTCCAACTACTCTAACAATTGCTAGTTATTAAACATGATAATTTAAATCAATTGCGCATTTGAAATAATTGAGATATATATTACTTGAACAAGGGTTCAATTTGAATTAAGTTGACCAATATGGAAAGGGTTAAATCCTAATGGTATCTGGCTATAACAGCCATATTAGTTATAAATGAACTTACATTGTTATTATTTGACCAATGTGTTATGCTTGATTAATTGACTAAGATAGTGATTGTTTTGGTAATTAGAATAATTACTAGGATAATGTTGAGAAGTGATGGTCATTGTTCCTATTGTGATATGATTAGTATATGAATTGTAGAATTAAAGGATAAAGGTAAAGGTAAAGAGAGTTCTCACGAGTACAAGGACCATCCCTTATGTTTCTATTGATCTTATTTAGGAGTTAGGAGACGAAGGTGAGTATTTAATAATATAGTATAATATATATTTCATTATTAAGACCATGAATTGAAAATATGATATCTCTTAGAGCCTATATTCCATCATAAGCCTACTATTTTTTATTTTATTAAGCTACTTGACCTTGTTACTTAACAAGGCCTTTAGCCTATTCATAATAAAATACTATGTTTAATACTTAGATTATTGAAATTGCAAACCTAATGAGACATTGAGATACCTAATCATAAACACCTTATACCTCACTTAAGATGATTGATCAATGACTATCATAAACTTTGCAAAGCAGAAATCCCCATCTAATGTGGGGTAGTACATTAGTCATGTGCATATGGTAAGCCTATGAGTAGACAAGCACACCCAACCCTGTATAGGAAGGATGAGCTTAGTCATAAGATCTAATTAAACTTATGTATATTGTTTTATAATTGAGCAAGGCTTTTAATTGTAGCATAGTAAAAGATTTCTTGAAACCATAAGGTGTTTATATGATGCAAAAACTTCTTAAAAAGCTTGATGTGAATATTTTTCCATTACTTAAATAAAACACAACTAAGAACCTACATTTAGGAACTAATTACTTTAAATCCATATATTGCAATTTATATTCATTTTTCATATTGGTCAATATCATGTGTTGCTTATCCATTTATTTTCCTTTAGGATTTAAATTGTGTCACTGTGTAATACCCACTACCGATGGTCTTAGACATCAACTTTTTATTTGGGATCATTTATCATGTCTTGACATGTATTTATATCATTTGTTGTGTTGTATCTAAGAATGCATAGGTTGGTCGACAAGTCAAATTATTAAAGCATTTCTATCAAGGTGTCGTGTTAGCAAATATGATTTAATTTAGAGATTTTGTGTCAATGTATGGAAGTGTTAATTAGATTAAAAAATAAGGAAAAAGATTAACCTCAAGGATATGAAAAGAAGGTTTATTATTAATTTTTATAATAAAATATGTGAACTAGAGAGTATGCACGTAGATGGTTCATAAAAGGAAAGATGTGCCAATGTTTTTTTTTTCTTTCTCTACATTTATTCCTTTAGGTGAATTACATGTTGTAGAAGTAAAATTTGCTTCCATTTTCTTCCCACAATATCTCCTTTTTCCTCTTATTCTTTTATTAAAAGATGCAAGAAGTTAGGAGGCCTCTTGTTTAGTTAATATATATACTCATTATAATACACATCACTAGTTGCTTTAAGAGAATTTGAAGCAAAAAACTTAGATTCTCCAATAAGAAGTATGATATTAAGAACCACCAAATATGATAATGAACTTGGCACTGAGGAGAACATAACTGACTTTTTGTTTAGAGACAAAAAGAAGGAGCTTGAAGGAAGAAAATAGGAAGGGGAATAATAAAGAAATATAGTGGTCCAAAGGCAACAATGGGGACCATAATGTTTATTTTCAATGGTCTAACCATAACATTGAGCTGCCAACTCAGGTTGAGTGTTCACTACATATATGCTTTTCAACAAACTTTTGATAAGCTACTATTCTAAAAGGCAAATTAGATTTAGGTTTTGACTCCTTAGGGAAGAGATTGTACTCACCACTATTTCAGTTGATGATCTTATTAGTTTATCTTCTCAACCTACCAACAATCTTTCTATTTTTCCATCTCCTCTTGTTGAGACATAGTCACTTTTCTTATGTTTGTAATGAAGTATGGATTGTATTTTGGGCCTCTATTTGCCATATTTAACATATTTAGTACTTTTATATATTGTGTATAGAAACTCTTTAACATGTAGTGCTTTTATATTTAGTTCGTAATAGGACAGATATATATATTTTGGAACTTTTATCATTAAAAATGAGATTGTGTTGTTTATATTTTTTAGTTGGTACATAAATTAGAAATATGTTTGATATGTAGGTCACATTTATTCGTTGTTTATTTTCTTACTGGTGCACTACATTATATAAAAATAGTAAAATGGTTCCTTAAAATTGTACAATTTATGTACTTTGCTTTAATACATAATTGTAAAAGTTTTTTTAGTTGGTTCAAAATGATAGGAGTTCATATGATTTTAAAATGTGATAAATATTAACTACAGTTGGTATGTAGTTTCCTAGAAATAATAAAGTAGAAATATTCACAAATCATTTTATGCATTTAAACATGTCTTATGTGTCAATGTATTTGGTAAAATTGAAGTATTGGATTAGAGGTCTTATAATAATGTGTATATGAAAGAAAAACATTAAGCTTTCTTATTACCTTTTTGACACTTGTTATCGCTAGCTACATTGAAACTAGTATATATTATTTAATTTTATAAAATGGAATGGTATTAAAAATCAATCTATCTTGCAGTATATTTTGTTGATTCTGTACTACATTAAAAATCAATTAACACAAACCTTCAACCTTTATAAAAACTCTTTTAGTAATAAAAAAGGAGTTTTTTATCTTTAAGCAATACATACCCTACATCTACTATCTCAATGAACAAATATTACGCTTTCACTCTTGCTAATTCACATAGTATTTTAAAACCTATAAATAGTAATCAAGCATTCGCAAGCATTAAGCCCTTAGATAATAGATTAATTCCAATAATCAAAACTAATTAATCAAACATAGATAATCAAAGGCAAATCAAGAGATTACATCTAAATTCTAGAGAAGAAATTTAGTTACTTATGTTAACAAAGAAGAAGTAATTAAATCAACAAATAATTTAAAATAAAACATGATCTTAAATTATTATTATTAAATTAAAGAATAAAGTTTAGAAAGAACTTTAGAACAATTGATGAGAAGGAGTCTTTAAGTCTTAATGAATCTCCAAACTTGAATTCCCTCCTTGGAAAATCTTTAATTAAAATTCAAAAACTAATGTACAAAGAATTTTAAAGGTAAAAACTTATAGAAAGATTTAAGATTATTTCTCTATTTATAGATAACTCATTCTAGGTTTAGAAGGTTTAGAAAATCCTTAAAATTCTTAAAAAATCCAAATACAAGTCAAATTTGGAGATAGATTTAATTTAAGATTGATTTGGTGGAGAAAAACCATAATTCATACACCTCTAGGTTATTCACGGCCTTGCAACTCATTGTTAACCCTTAATTTTGCACTCTCATTATGCGGTCTCAACTTAACACCTGCCAAGTTTAGTGCACTACATAAAGCCAACACGGCAGTCCCACTACTAATATCTTTTTAGAATCTCTTAAGCTAACTCACTATAGGCCGAGACTCTCCTCTTACTAATATCTTTTCATAATATTTTAAGCCAACTCGCCATAAGCCAAGGCTCTCCTCTTACCAAAATCTTTTTAGAATCTTTCAAGCTGACTAGTTATAGGCCGAGGTTCTCCTCTTCCTAATATCTTTTTATAATCTCTTGAGCAGACTTGCCATAAGCTGAGGCTCTCCTCTTACTAATATCTTTTTAGAATCATTTGAGTCGACTCGCTATAGGCTGAGGCTTTCCTCTTATCAAGATCTTTTCAGAATCTCTTGAGCTAACTCTCCATAGGATAAGGCTCTCCTCCTATAAAAATATTTTTAGAATCATTCGAGCTGGCTCACTATAGGCTGAGGCTCTCCTCTTACCAAAACCTTTTCAAAATCACTCGAGCCAACTCGCTATAGGCCAAGGCTCTCCTCTTAACAAAATCTTTTTAGAATTTCTCAAGTCGACTCGCTATAGGCTAAGGCTCTCTTTTCACTAAATGTCTAGTTATGGTCACCTAAACACCCTGTAGATCCTTTCTTTACCTCTTTTTTTTTATAAATCCATCAATTCCACCCATAAGTGTCTAGAAATGATCACCTAGACATCCATGTAGTTCCTTTCCTATCCCCCTTATTTTGAATCAATCATGTCCTCCATCCAGAAACATCTAAATCCTCACTTAAATGTCAATCTAGTACCCTTTTGTCATTCTCATTCATCTTAAAGTCAACCATATCCTTCAGCCAAAAATGTCAAAACAGTGACATCCCTCTAGTTCCCTTTTTCTATCCATCTTGTCAGAAATTCATCTAATTTCTTCACCCAAAAATGTCTAATCTAGGTGTCCCTCTAGTTCCTTTCCCTGCTTTTTCATCAAACTCAATCATATCCATCAATTCACCTAAAAATATCTAGCCACCGGCCTAAATATCCCATTGGTTCCTTTTCTCACTTCCATTTATTAGTTAATTCCATCCATAAATGTCTAGAAATGGTCACCTAGACATCTTTATTGGTTCCACTCTCCATCGCTTTTACCCAAATCCATCAATTCACCCAAAAATATCTAGTGACCAATCTAAATATCCCTTTGGTACCTTTTCTTGCTTCCATTTATTAGCCACATTTTCTACCCATAAATGTTTAGGAACAATTGCTTAAACATCTCTGTGGTTCTTTTCATCATCATCCTTTTTGACCATATCTCTCATCCAAATATGTCCAAGTACTAACTTAGGCATCCCTTTACTTCCTTGTACCAACCCTTCTCTCGAGTTCACTATCATCAGAATTGCCTTAAAAATAAGACAATTCTAATGAGGGGGCAGCTATGAATATTTAATTTTGCACTCTCATCATGCAGCCACAACTTAACACCTACCAAGTTTAGTGCGCTACACAGAGCCAGCACGGTGGTCCTGCTAGCCTGTTAGTGGACAAGGGTCAAAGGGGCAGTAGCCCTAGAGCAAAAAATAGGCTTTCAGTCATATTAGTATGAGGATACTTAATTTTTGGACACTGATATTTTTTCGATCCTAACTAGACTTCCTGTACCAGACAACATCTTTCTCGAAATTGATCGAACTACCCCTCAAACTAACTGCACAATTGTTATTAAATTAACTTCGAGCCTGTTCAATCCGACCAATGAATTTTTTAAACTCTAAAAAACTAGCCCAAAACTTTTGAAAACTAACCTGGAGAATCTCAAAACATGCATTGAGGCCCACGCCAAATGGCAGTTGTAAGACTCGTAACTTCAACCTGCAGCTTACCGCACGGGTCACTGTGTGGCGTCACACCCTATGATGCAAGCAGTCCCCTCTTTTTGCATAAAAAATATCCATTTTACCCTTTTTAGCCCAATTTTCAACCCCTTTTGGCCCTAACCTTTTAGATTTTTTCACTTTTTCAATCCCTAAACCACTTCTCATCCCATTTGCCTATAAATAGGCCCCCATTTCCCACCAACTTCTTCAACCCACAGAGCTAGTGTAGATGCTATCCACTAGTTCTTTTTCTTCTTTGCCCTCTAATCACTCTCTCTAATTAATTAATCAATCATTTTAATTAATTAATTAACCCACACCAACCAAGTTAATTAACTCTTTTAATTAACTAATTCTTTTTTTTATTTAATCACTTAATTAATTAATTAATCCTTTTAACTAATTAATTAATCACTTTGTCTAAAAATCAAATTAATCTTTTTTTAATCCACCCATACAATCTGATTAAATAATTAATCATTCTAATTAAATAATCCATCCACCTAATCATCCTATTAATTAATTAATCAATACACTCACCCCACTTAATTAGTTAATTAATCATTTTAATTAATTCATCAATCAAATTATCTATTCTCATCCTCTCTCCTTGAGAAGGATCTTCGCTTTTCGAAATTGATAAAATAGTATTTCGATCCGACAAAAACCTCCGCCCAACTCGCACAAAGGTATAACACCTTCCCCATCAATCCAACCCTTAAACCAAAATCAATATGATCAATTCTTAAACTCCTCCACTTAATCGTGGAGTAAACTACATGGGTTTTGATCCCCCATTCAATGGGGAATGTATGCAAGTTTGAAATTTAAATCCAAACTACAAATCAAAATCCCAATCATTCTCCTTTCCCCTTTTATTTTCCAATGTAATTAGTGTATTCAACTAATTTAATTGTTTTGGAATTGAGGAGCGATTATGTGGTTTTCCCATAATGCATAAGTACTAGAGTGAACACTCTCGTTAATTTGTGAATGTTTTCATATTATACTTATGATTGCCATTTAATACTTGTCATCCATGAAATTAATTTTCAAAATCAAATTAAACTTAAGAACAAAACTAAGATTATTGAAAATCAAAAATCTAGTCCCCGAGCTTAACCTGGTTCGAGGCTAGTGATTTTATCCTGGGGTAAGTTAACGAATTGGAGTCACAAATGGGTTTTTTCCTTAATTTTCCATTTTAAAATAAATTAAGGTGGTGACTCCCAAAATCTCTTTTCAAAATCAAAAATTAATTTTTCGAATGACAATCATTCCAATCGTGAGCATTGAAACTCGTTCCATGACCTCCTTAAAAATCGCTCGCCTTTTCTTAAGGCAATTTCCCTTTGCGAGGGAAGGGTGGTCAAGTGAGGTCTCACACTTATGCTCTACATGCCTGTGCATAACTATACCCATTCTATAGCTTTAAAACTCGAGAGACAGGACCATCTATGAAGAGCATAGTTGTGCATCATTTGGTGCACACTTAATAGCTTCTTTTGCTTTCTTCTTACTTTAACCTTCATTCCTAATGGCTTCAACATTCCAAATTCATTGAAGATGCTTGGAAACCTTCTATATAACCTAGAAAAACTAAGAATAAAACTAAAAACAAAAGAAAATAAAACATAAACAACACTTTTAATGGATAAAACTTAACAAAAACTATTTTAATTAATAGCATAATTCAAGCACATCAAATTCCCCAAACTTAAGTATTTGTTTGTCCTCACCAAAGAAATTCAATATTCTTATGCTTATATCAAAGAAAACCTCATTTTGATTATGACTTGAATAACCATGCATTACTTCAATCTAAAAAAATTATTGCACTTCAAATAGGCATATACATACTTAATATCTCTAAATGTCTCTATCAAAAGATATAAAATAGAAGTACAAATCTCATAGGCATATTAATGCAAACAATCTCCACTAATAGAATTTATAAATCAAGAGAGATCAATAGATATTTACTATTCTTGTAATAGGGCTAACACAAGGTGTTTTGGCTAAATAAAGAAAAGATTAAAATAAACAAAAGTAACATAATTATGCCAAATTTACAAGAAATAGCTCTAAGAAAGGAAATTTGCTAATGATGGGTCCTTTCCACCTTAAGCACTATTCTTTTTCAAAATTTTCTTTTTTTAAGTTCTTTTTTTTCTTCACTTTTTTTTTTTCATCATCAATAATATTAGTTCAAGGTTAAGTAAGATTTACTAATTTTTATTTTTATTTCATTTAATTTTCTTCCTTTCCCCAAACTTATTTTTAGCATAAAGGTGTAAAAATAACACTCTGACTTATTAGAGATCTTATTTTCTTCAAAAATTTTAATAATTCCCTTTTTCTTTATTAGAATGTAAACTTAATACAATTATCTCACAAACAAGGTGAAGCACAAACTTGAGCTAAATGAACAAAGAAAAGAAAGCAAAAAAAAATTAACAAGGTACAAAGGGGTAAATAAGGGATAAGACTAAAATAAAGATGGATTCAGGTTCAAGTAACAATGGTAAACAAACAATGACTAAATTATATCTCTCTCTCAAATTAAATTCAAACTTTCACCCAAAAGTTCATAAGAATATATTCTAAGATAGGTGAGGCAAATGAAGATAAAAACTATGTAGAAGCTCACTCTAAGTAAGCATGCACAATTTCAATGTAATCAATTCAATGCAAAACTCATCAAAATAAAATCTTAACAAAAGTTAATTTCTTACCCAAAATAGTTACTCAATCTGAAATACTTTAATAAATTATCCATAAATATTAATTGTAATCTACCCTTGGCCTTCACCAAATTATTCAACATAAATATATTATCAATAAAAGAGTAAAAATTTTAAATAATTTATCTAAACATGAAAAAAGAAAAAAAGACTAAAAAGCAAAAACAAACTAAACCTCCCTCCGAACTTGCAATTGATATTGTCTTTGATGTCAAAAGAAACAAATCAAAAAAAAGAAAATACTCGTTCTTTGTAGAAAAATGGGTTCCAATTTGTAAGCATGATGTGCATTTCACTTCCTTGCTCTTATAAAATATTAAGAAACAATACTAAAAAGCAAGAATGAGAGATTAGTGACACAAAAACTAAAAATTAAAGAAAAATTAAAGAAAAAGGAATAAGGTTAGAACATGGGTTGCCACCCAAAAGGTGCCTTTTTATAATCAATAGATTGACTTTGGCTAAATCTTCATCAAAGGGATCATACAAAGTTTCAATCATCCTTTTGAGTACAAATCTCCCTCACCATATAAGTTAAGGTGTGAAGCTCAGAAATCTTTAGATAATCCTTCTTAAAATTCAAAATCTTCATCCAAAAGGTCTTTGGATGTTCCTTCTCAATCACCTCCTTAGCTCCCTCATCAATCACATCAACTTTTTTACAACTCTTTTAAAGAGAAGGAGACTTGATAGGTTTGGTGATAATAAACTCTTCTTATGCCTCTCTAATCCTTAAGAGAACCTTGCCATTCTTTACATTAATTAGTGATCCAACTATAGCTAAGAATGGTCTTCCTAAAATTAGAGAACTTTTAGTATCCTCTTTTATGTCAAGCACAATGAAGTTATTTCTGCAAGGCTTTATAAATTAAAGAAATAATATGATAAGATCGAAGTTAGGATGGATCAAATGACTAGCTAAAACCAAAATATAGAGATGCAAGTGGGTCAATTGTCTAATGCTTTAAACTCAAGAGCCTAAGGTACTTTGCCGAGCCAAATGAAATAAAACCTATCAATCATTGCAATGCAATTACCATTAAAATTATGTGGGCAAATTAAAGAAGTAGATGGTGAAGAAATGATTAGATATGTGCAATAAAGAATTAGCTATGACCCACTTGCATCTCTATATTTTTGTTTTGGCTAGTCATTTGATCCATCCTAACTTCGATCCTATCATATTATTTCTCTAATTTATAAAGCCTTGCAGAAATTAACTCCTATGAATTTCTCTAACGCTATTTCATAAGAAGGTTTGTACTCCTATGATGCTTGAAGCTAATTTTGGTTCCTTCCTTAAAAGTAGGATTGCTTTTGACTATCACCTTGGTTTCTTTAATTTTCCCATAACAAGTTATGGCAATTACTCCCACAACAATCACAAACCAATGAATGACTATATATAGTACTAATTTTCACCTCTCTAATGTTTTAGCAATATCATCAACCCTGATAGCTAATTGTACCCTTCATCATTTTGAGCACTCGCAATCCTCTTTGTTATACCTCTTTCATTGGACCAAGGGTAGTTGTTAACTACCATATCCTCAAAAAGATAAGATCATATGCATCATTAGTATTCTTGTTCATGAGAGCTCCCCCAGCAGCAGCATCAATAGTGCTTATTTGACTTGGGAGACCATTATAGAATGTTTGCACTATCAACCAATCTGGAATACAATGGTGTGGGCATCTTTGCAATTCCTTGAAACTTTCCTAAGCTTCATAAAGAGTCTCTCTGTTAAAATGGATGAAGCTGGTAATGTCATTATGAAGCTTAGAAATCTTTCTAAGCGGGAAATATTTTGATAAGAAAGCTTTTGTAGGTCGGTCCCATGTAGTAATTGATCTTAGAGCTTAAGCGTTGAGACATATTTTTACTTTATCCTTAAGAGAGGATGGAAAAAGCCTTAATGGCATCATCAATAACACCATTCATCTTTATTGTATCACATATCTCCAAGAAATTTGCCAAATGAGCATTGGCATCCTCTATGACTCCTCTCTTAAACTAAAATCGCTAGACCATCTGAATGAGTGAAGGTTTGGTCTCGAAATTATTGGTTGTAATAGTTGGCCTTTTGATGTTAAACCATATAATAGAATTTGGGATGGCAAATTCACGCCATGCTTATTGGCTTCATTGTTCACCATCTCTTCTTCCTCACTTTTAGATCTATCAAAGATTTCTTGTTCAGCTCTTTCTTCATCCAAAGCCTCTTGTTCCTTGGCTTTGTGCTCTTTCTCCTTTCTAATTCTCTCCTTTTTTTGCTTTAGTCAAAGCTTTGCACCTTTGGTAAATTTCAAGATCTAACTTCTTTAACTTGGCATTGGGATTACTTCTCATAAACACCTAGAAATTTGAGAAAAAGAAACTAACAAAAAGAATAAAATTGAAAATAAAAAGAAAAATCTAAAATAATAAAGTAACTCAATGGTATTGATATTAACAATGTTGTCTTCCCCAACAACGGCTCCAAAAACTTGTTGCGCAAAATCTGCAAGTGTGTAGGTCATGAAAAAGTAATATAATGATTTGAGTAGAGTGTCAATCCCATGGGGAAGGATTTGATAAGTACCAAAATTATGAATTACTTTACTATTTAGAAAATTGATTTAGTTGAGAAAAGAAGAAAATTAAAATAGATATTAAAAATAAATCTAGTATTATATAAAAGGCCTAGGATTTAGACTTTATCAATTGACTACCATGACTTATCTGTGTTCTCTTATTGGTTTTAGTTTATTAGAATTAATTATTAGATTTTCCTAAATTATATAAAGTCCTCTATCAAGATAAATCACAAGTATTCATGTTAAAATTATATCTATTCTCGTGATCACAAGCAATTAACACAAACCTTTTAAGTTTTATGCAAATTCTTTTAATAATCACAAAGGAGTGTTTTTATCTCTAAGCAATACATACTCTGGGTCTACTATCTCAATGAACTAATATTATATTTTCACTCTCACTAGTTCACATAATATCTTTAAACTTGTAAACAGTGATCAAGTATTCACAAGCATTAATCTCTAAGATAATAGATTAATTCCAATAATCAAAACCAATTTATCAAACATAGATAATCACAGGCAAATCAAGAGTTTACATCTAATCCTAGAGAAGAAGTTTAGTTATTCGTGATTAAGAAAGAAGAAGTAATTAAATCAACAAATAATCTTAAATAAAACATTATCTCATATGATTATTAAATTGAAGAATAAAATTTAGAAAGAACTTTAGAACAATTGATGAGAAGGAGTTTTTAAGTCTTGATGAATCTCTAACTTGAATCCCCTCTTTGGAATACTCTTTAATTAAAACTCAAATACTAATGTACAAAGAATTTTAAGGGTAAAGGCTTGATAGAAAGATTTGAGATTATTTCTCTATTCATAGACAACTAAATCTAGCTTTAGAAGGTTTAATAAGTCCTTAGAATCCTTGAAAAATTGAAGTATTAATAAGTCCTTAGAATCCTTGAAAAATTGAAGTACAAGTAAGATCTGGAGATGGATTTGACTTAAGATCAAGTTGGTGGAGAAAAATCAATTTTCACACGCCTCTAGGTTATGGAAGATCGTACAGTTCATGCCTTACATGCCCATGCATAATTGTACCCATTTGTAGCTCCAAAACTTGAGGGATAGGACTATCTATGAGGTGCATGGTTGTGCAACACCTATCTTGCTGCCAGGCAAGTTCACATCATCTGTCGGTCATGAAGAAGTAGTATAGTACGTTCGAACGTCGAAACTAGTATATATTAATAAATCTTATGAAATAGTATGCCATAATAGTTCAATCCACCCTGCAGTATATTTTGTTGCTTCTGTACTATATTATGATATAGTAATAATGTAATGCTTCTTTAAAATCGTACATTTTACTACTTTAATTCAAAATATATGTTCTAAAAGTTATTGAGTTAGTTCATTATGATAGGAGCCATATGATTTTATACTTTAACAAATAAATATTTATTCTCACTAGTTACATTAAAACTAGTATATGTTACTTAATTTTATGAAATAGTATGATATAAAAATTTAATCACATTTTGTTGCCTTTGTACTACATTCTATACTTTAACAAATAAATATATATTCTCGCTAGCCACATTGAAACTAAGACATATTACTTAATTTTATAGAATAGTATGACATAAAAATTCAATCTGTTCTGCAATACATTATTTTGCTAGTGAACTATATTATAATATAAAATTAATATAATAGTTCCCTAAAAACATACAATTTACTTACTTTACTTTAATACATATTTATAATTTTTTTTAAGATACATATATATATATATATATATATATATATATATATATATATATATATATATATATATATATATATATATATATATATATATATATATATATATATATATATATATATATATATATATATATATATATATATATATTATCTAAATAAATATTTTTTCTAATTCTTTTATTTGTCATGCTAAATCATCAGCAACTAATTTTTAATTTCATTAGTATCATTTTTGCTTAAATTTTTTTGATGAGACATTTTTATCATATAAAGAGTTATAAAGAATGAATATAATTCATTTTTTATCTAGGTTATAAATATTTATAAATATATTTGAACTAGATATAAAATTTAAAATAATTATTTATCTTGAATATCAATATAATATAATTAATTTAAAGATAAAAATTGTTTTCATATTATAATTACTTAATTATTTTATTAGGAAAATTTATGAAGTGTACAAATTATTAAAAATTGTAATTTATTAATTACATTTATGAAAAATTAAATGTTTAATAAAATTTTAAATAGCAAAACATTGCATTTTTAATCTTGTATTTAGGGGTGGCAAATAGATTTAGAGTTTGGGTTGGTATGGATTGTTTCTACGTGCATATGGTTATATATATATATATATATATATATATATATATATATATATATATATATATATATATATATATATATATATATATATATATACTTGTTCTTAAAATATATATTACATATTAAATTGTTTCTTAAAATGTTTTTAAAAGTTATTTATGAGACTAACTCATAAAGGTTAAATAAAAAGTTATTTATAATTTAAATATATATTAAATATAAATATGCCACTTAATTTTCTCGTAAATGTTCTTTTTCTATTTAATTATGCTATTTAATTTTACTTGTGAAAGGAATTTCAAATTTTGATGCTAAATTGGAAGAAAATTTTACGAAGTATCTTGAATTAAAAAGATTAAAATAACCTTTATACAACTTCAGGTATATCACATAATGCATAGCAGATCTTTTAAATACATTATGTATATACGCTTTACTTCTTTCTTTCTTTTTTTTAATTGGTGGGCCCTTTTCTTATTTTTATATTCCCTACTACTTACTCTTCAACTCACAAGGCTGCTACACAAACATTTTGAGGAATTTATGTCATATGTTCTTTTTTTATATTTTTATTATTTATAGCCTCTCAATTTTCTTTTTTATATTTATATCTTTTTAATAACTTTTTTAACCTTTTCTATTTTTTTAACCTCTTAAGTTTATTTTGTAATAAATTATTAAGTTAATAGAATTTGCATTGTTTTTGAGTTAGTCTAGTAAATATTTTATAATTTTAATTTGTATTGTTTTTGAGTTAGTTTAGTAAATATTTTATAATTTTCCTTTTGAAAAATTATCTCATTTTAACATTTAATTTTTTCAATTTTTTGAAAAATAAATTTAAATGTTAAATGGTAATAATATTTTTATTTTAATTGTAATATCCCAACCCGATATAGGATATATGCACAGTATACGAGTGAAGATACCGTTTAGCATCGTAATACGTGGCCAAATTGAAAATGAATATTTTCAATATTCAAATGATTTGAATATAAACGTTTTAAAATAATAATTTTATATAAAAATATTTTCCTTTATTGTTATATTTATATTGATATTCAAAATTATCGAAATTTATAAATTTCCATTTGAATAGTGATATTGATATTGATATTTTTATTATTATTATATTGATATTAATAAGCTAAACTTATATTGATATTTGATATATGATTTATAAATATTGTTATGTGAGTATTTAAAATAGTAGAAAATTATTTCAAATTTAAAATTGATATTTGAAAGGGTATTGGTTTATTATATTATTATGTTAATATTTTTAAGAGAATATTTTATTAAATGAATTATTGATTTATTATTTACTAAATTGATAAAATTTTAAATTAAAGAAATTGGAATTTTATTATAAAATATAGAAAATTTTATAATTAATATTTGAAGTTATATATTATAATTTTTATATTATAGTAAATGGATAATATGATGAAATTAATGAAATTAATATTTTGGTATGACAAACATTATTATTATTATTGTTATTATTATTAAAGTTAGTATATGTTTATATTTATATATAAACAAAAAAAAAAAAAAAGAGTAAAGTTGGCAGCCCAAAGTGGGCAGTAGAAAATAGAACAGAAACAGAAGAATTAAGGAAAAAGAGGGAAACAAGAACGGACAGAGGGCAGAGAGAGAGAGAGAGAGAGAGAGAGAGAGCGCAAGGGACTGCACGCCGGACCGTCGCCCTCCAGCCACCGCCGACCGACACGCGCCGCACCAGGAGGAACGACGCTCGTCGCCCCTTCGACCAGTAGAGGCCCGTCGCCTGCAGCCACCGAATGGCGGCGCACGCTCCCTCCAAAGTTTCGCCGGCCGAAACTTCTAGGCCATTTTTCGACGACTTTTCAATCTCCGTTTTTAACGAAATTGGTATGGTTGAATCCCTTGTGATTCCAGCTTCAATTTGGTATATTGTTTGCTAATTTTAGATAATCTTTTTATTGATCGGAATCCGGCGACATCAACGGTTACCGACGCTGTTTCTACCTGTTTTCCAGCGGACTACGGTAAACGAAAGTTATATTCGGACTCCTCACATCACAAGCTAACTGATGATATCCTCGAATCATGATTTGGTCATCGTAGAAATTTTTCGGCGACCGAATTCCGGTGATCTCTGAAATCGACAAATTCGGATAGAAGCTCCGGCTCATTAAACCGAGCCATATGGTATAAATCTCGATTTCTAATTATGTATAGATAGTGAATTATGATTTTATTTGTAAGAATTTAGGTAGATAGTTTAATGGAATTAAGTGATTAAATGAGATAATTGAATTGAATTGATTGTTATTTATATGATTATGGAG